>ML777817.1:1485986-1510515 GCA_009831015.1 Picea engelmannii
CACGTGCCAGACTTGTATATATAGAGAGGCCAGCGCCTCACTTTGACACACAACTCACTTGCTCATTCTGAGAGGCAAGTTTCGATTTACCAGTTGGAGAGAGAGAGAAGAGTGGCGCATCTTTTGGAGAGGACTTTCTGTATCGGTTTGAGTTATCTCTTGACATTGTATTGGCAATCTATAATAAGGAAGTTTTACTGGGTTTTCTTCCCCTAGAGTGTTTCCCAAGATAAATGTTGTGTCTCTTGTGAATGTGTATTTCTCAATGATCTTGTTCTTATGTTGTTGTTATTTATTGAGATGCAAAGAACTATAATAATGGCATAAACATTAACACAAAGCAACCAAGCTTATTGAACGGATTCAGCACATCCGCCAACAAGTCCATGATATTTTATAGAAAACCAATACTAAGTACAAGCAAAGCCATGATCAACACCGGGTACCGCACAAGTTTCAAGTGGGAGACAAGGTATGGTTGCATTTGCAGAAAGAGCACCTTACTCTCCATCGAAAGCTTCATCCACTTCGCTATGGACCTTACACCATCACCAAGGTTGTGGGTGTCGATGCTTTTGAGCTAAGTATTCCCCCCTTCCTTGGTTATACCCAGTGTTAAATGTGGACCTCCTTCGGCCATACTTTCCACCATTATTGGACACATCAAAGATAGAAGAGCAGTTAACACCGACAGAGCTCAACCCTAACTGCATGGAATAGGAAGCCATTGATCAAATTGTGGATGCTCAGGTTAAGGGCACTCGCAAACAGAGTATCCGGCTTTATCGGGTTGTCAAAGTAGGGCAGCCACTGCACCAAGGCAAGTGACTCACCCGGGGCCAAATTTAGCGAAAGTTTCCCCATCTGATGGGGGTGCTCAACGCAATGGAGACCATTGCTTCATACAGGGGAGTACTAATCCAGGTGGATATCAGTGGCCACCCACCTATTCCACTGGCTCAAGGAACAGTTTTTTATTTTGGCAGTTTTTCTACAGTTGTTCAGGTCCTGAACTTCTAGGGCCGTTTTGAGGCTGGTCGGAGTATGTTTTTCTCAGCTAGACCTTTCTGATGATGTATTGAGCACCCCAAACAGAGATCGTATGCAAACGTTACGCCGTCGAGAAGTTGACGTATCAACTCCCCCATCGGGGCCCAGAAACCTTTTAGCGTTTCATCTCCTGGGGTTAGGGTTTTGAATGTTTAGGGTTTTCTCATTTATGCTTTATGATAAAAAAGGCCTTTGGAGCCTCATTGTACTCATCTTCTTGTGAATGAACGTAGCCATCACATCTCTTCTAAGAGATAAGCTGCCACCACTCGAGCAAGTTTGTTTCATTCTACATTTTTACAATTTCAGCATGTTCTCTTTATTAATAGAAGTAAATTTTCACCATATCTCTGTGTGTTTCTTTGATATATATCTGTATTTCATTTCATTCCATTTATAAATCCAGATCAATAATCTTATCTTACTAACAATGAAGATGCCATTTGAGAAGCTAGTAATCGCAAGGCAATCTTTTCTATCTAAGGTGCATAAATTAAACAGCCAAATCTCAAGTACCTTCACAGTAACTGTTACAAGGCCAGCTCCTGTTTGTCTTGATTCATGAAAACACTTCCTTGCTTCCTCAGGAGTAACTGATGGTACCACTTTAGGCAAAACTGCTGCCACTGCACAGAAGCATAAAATCAGGATTCAGTTCCAAAATGGAGAAACTACAATATTGGCAATATTGGAATAACAAACTGCTGCCACTGCACAGAAGCATAAAATCAGGATTCAGTTCAAAGAGGGAGATACTACAATATTGGCAATATTGGAATAAATGTTATTCAACAATCTTGGCATATTGGAATAGAAAACTAAGGATATTAATATTTTTCTTTCTCCTATGGTCCTATATTTTACCAATAGTAATCGAATGGCAGCGTTCGTCCTTGGCCATTATTTGAAAAAATAAAACACTTGTAGATGAACTCGGCTGATTCTTTTAAATCAGTAGCTATATATAACAGTTCAAGTAATCTATTTTAGGCAAAACACTTAATTTGATTACGAGAGGAATCTTTCAAAATCTCCACGTATACAACGTTCTAAAAGGCCAAACCTATAAATTTATTGATCGTGAAAGTAGTCATACACTCTCCTGAGCCATGACAGAACAGTGTTCATTGTTGACTAACACCATTTCATGGATCAATTTCAAAGACCAAACTTTTAAACATTATAAATTAAGACTGGATCCTCAAGGCATGCCGATGTATATTTAACTATGCTCAAGAGAGATTTTTTGAGGAAATTCAAAACAATATTGCAAAAACTGTGTGCTGCGACAACTCGGCAAGGGTCTGAAAAATAAAATTTGCAAAAATATTAGCAAAAAACACCAAGCAATAAAAAAAAACCTTTTTTCTTAATCAGCAATTCTGCTAACACTGATTCAAAGAAATGAAAACTTTAAAGACAGTCCAATTTGGCAAGGACACTATGACCCTGCACAAAGGAATGCAGCACAATATTATACATCTTGGTTGGAGAGTTTCATCACATGAAATTGTTTAAAAATAAAAAATTGACATGACAGGAAAAGGAAATCGTATGCTTGCCCTCTGTGGCAATCAATCATCATGCAGGGAGTTACTTGTCTGGTGTAGAGACTTCATAATCTTGCCACAAATAAAACATGTCTAGGGCTAGAAAAGTTTTATGTAAATCCTTGGAATCTTTAAGAATGGAAATTATTTATTAGCTATTTGCACACGCATAAAACAAGGTGTCTTTCAGCTTTTGTGATTTCTCATTACAAACACCTTCTACCATCTTCATTTTACTGCATGTACTAGAAAATCAGTTAAATTAACTTCTAACACACATACACACTATGAGACAAACAATGCAATCATCAATGAATCATCTTTGTTCACTTTATATTTCTTTGGTATTTTTCTTACAAACAACCTGGAAATTAATTTAAAATTATCCTGCTTATTCATTTCAGTTACCTTGAGATTCAGTATGTCGCTCATGGTCAAGTAAAAGAACCTTATACATATCGCCACCTCCAGTACCTCGCTTTTCCCTTACCTTACCGATTTCTCCACCTGTAAGAATTGCAGGATATTAATAACTTCTATTACACTATTTGACAATTCATAAAATCATCCTCAAGGAACCATCATTGTTATCAAAGTCTGTACTTATCGACTCTAAGAAAAGGAAAACAAGAAAAACAGCAATAACAAGAAGCATGCACCATATTTGCTGCCTCATAAGGCCAACGATAACTCCAAATGCATCAATCAAATCATTGGGCCATGCAATGTTCTGTCTGCATGCACAGGCTGTCCATTGAACAGATGCAAATATTCTGTTTATGGGATTTGACATCTCTGACAATTAGTACACACTTTAAAAATTGGACTCTACGTCAAAAGTTTTATTCTTCTAGTTCTAGCAAGTACGCTTGCTTTCATACATCCTTTGTGAAGTTACAGCACCATACCCTGGCAATTATTTCTCATGAATTTCTAGTATATACCAGAGTTTCTGCTGCGTATAAATTTTCTTTCGTCAAATTCACCATAGCCGAATACATTAGCTACAGTGAATTGCATAATAATGAAATCCAAGAAAGGCAATCAACCCTAAACTGAACTACTTAGCAAAAGTGGGAAACTAGAAAAAGAAAAGTAACATTGCAAAAATTAGGACAAACTCACACAACCTACTCAACGAAATGCGATGGTAGACACAACCCAAAACCCCCTGAAAAGAAAGAACCTGTGCAATCTATATAACACAAGCCATAGAAGACAAAAAGTACTTCTTCATAGACAGCCCAGCCTACAAACCCATTAGAGAAAAATGTAAAAATATCGGCAATAATAATCCTCTCCAGGATATTTTGACCCACAAGAACCAAAATGAACTACGAAACTTTACAACAAAGTTGTTCAACCACAGAAACGTCATCTTAAAACCCCAACACCCTTCATCAAACCTCAGATTAAATTAGGATATACTCACTAACTTACACAGTGAAACACGGCGGTGAACACAACAACCCAAAACCTCCTGGAGTTAGAGAACCTGTACAATCTGTATAGCACAAGCCATATAAGAAGAAAAACCTTCCCCTCAGCGTGCCCTAGCCTACAAACCCATCAAAAATAAATACAAAACTATTTGCAAATAATTCTCTACAAAGTATTTTCTCCCACCAGAATTAACATGAACTAGGAAAATTCACGGTGGGGTTGCTCGACCACAAAAACGAACTCTTAAAAACCCAACGTGTTTGATCAAATTTCTGATTAAATTAGGACAAGCCCATACAACCTACAACGCGAAACAGAGCAGTAGAAAGAACATCCCAGAACCCCCTGGAAAGAAAGAACCTGTACAATCGGTATCACACAAGCCATAAAAGACAAAAACACTTCCGCCTAGACAGCCCAAGGCTATAAACCCATTAGAACCAAAATGAACTATGAAATTTCAAATTTCTCATTACCACAAGCTCACACCCCCCACACAACGAAACAGGGCAGTAGACACACCCAAAACTCCCTCAAAAGTAAGAACATGCAATCTGCCCAGGGCTACAAACCCATTAGAACCAAAATAAATTAGGAAATTTCAAAGTTGTAATTAAATTACGACAAGCTCACACCCCCTACACAGCCAAACAGGGCAGTAGGCATGCTCAAAACTCCCTCAAAAACAAGAACATGTGCAATCGGCATCATACAAACCATAAAATATGAAACATAAAAACACTTCCTCCTTAAACTACCCAACTTACGAACCCATTGCATATTAGAAATAAAGAAAACAAAAATGCAATTAAAATTCTGTCAAAGGTATCTTATATATTATATCTAGAATCAAAATGAAACAGGAAATTCCATCACAAAGCTGATCCACCACAGAAACGATACCTCACAAATCCAACATCCTTAAACAAGAGGTTCCATAACAAAGCAGGTCCACCACAGAAACTACACCTTACAAATACAACATCCTTAATCAGCTCTACGACTGAAATTGATTTTCCATTTTGATTCTTACCGTTATATATACAGAGAGAGAAAGAGACCTATATCTATCTATAATATATACCAGGTGGGTTTGAAATAAAAACACACACAGAGACAGACATATGTAAATATAGATAGATATATAGAGTTTACCTTCTTCTGCACTTGGAGTAGCGTCAAACTGAGACTGATCAAACCCAGGGCGCTCAAGCACACCAGTCCCTCCTCCTCCTCCTCCAAGACCAGGGCGCTCAAGCACACCAGGCCCACGTCCTCCTACAAGTCTTCCACTCACACTTGTAACCATAAGTTTTCCTGTAAATCTCTCATGTTTAAGCTGCGTCCGAGAAGAGCAGGAGATGAAAGTTAAGCGGCTGGGCATGATACCGAGAGCTGAAACTTGGGTGCTTTTGGTACTTGTGGGGATTAATGGCGACATACCCAACTGTGTGAGGTGGACAGGAGTGGCCATTTCCGTTGATGGGTGTCTCAGTTGAGAGAGGTTCTCAGAACACCCAAAAACTTATAGTTGGTAGAGTAATGTTGTTTTCAGGGTGATTGAGAGGAAAACTGGTATGAGGCTCTCAGATGGTAGGTGGTGGGCAATGTGTTTGACAAAATGTGGAAAGTTGGCCGGATTGAAATGCCACAGGATTGGTTATAAATACATTGTACCTCGTTCCAGAAGTCTCTCGACAATAGGTCATGTGTGGAATTTTGTTTCAACCATTGAAAAGAAAAATATTTATCAAGAATGGGTGTAGCCACGTGGTAACATGAAATCCTTACCTTCAGTTTTCGTCAGAGGTTTTGGTTGGTTTGAACTGTGTAATATGGTTTGGTTTGTTTTAACTGTGTAATATGGTGCTATTTGAGTGGGATACTTTACCCTGTTTAAGAGATTTTGGTTTCTAATGTTTGAGTGTTCTGGTTTGTTTTGGTGTCTATGTTAAGGAAGTAATGGTTGGATAGGTTTATTTTATTAGTTTTTTTAATTTATTATTATTATTTAATAATAATAATTTAATTTTAAAGTTATAGTTAAGTTAGATATCAAATTGGTGTTTGAGATCTTTTTATTTGTGAGATAAGGGACTCTCTTCATGTAGTCATTTGACTGTTAAAGTTTAGGGAGATATAATACCCTATCCTTTTTTAGATTTGAATTTGATTTTGATTACCATAATTTACAATTGTTTTCAAACCCATAATAAGCTTTCCATCCCCAATAATCCTTTTCTCAATGCTATAATTCCAATTAAGCTTGTGGTGAATATCAATTCCAAGATATTTGTATGAATTCACTTCCTCCAAGTTGTTGTTGTCATATACAAAGGTATCATAAGGGATCTTATTGGATTTAATAATCATGACCTTAGTCTCACCAGTATTAACAGTCATACCCATATTGGAGCAAAAATCCTTGAGGATTCTTAGTTGGTTTTCAAAATCATGGGGACTCCTTGCCATAAGAACGATATCATCGGCATAAAGAAGAAGATTGATGACTATACCAGTGAATGTAGGGCCGACACAACCTGCTTTTTCCAAACATTCTTCTAATTTATCAATGTATATGCCAAAAAGGGTAGGGGACAAGGGACAACCGTGTTTGACTCCGATATTGTAGTTAATCTCTTTTGACCAGCSCTCAGTGTTTTTAAACTTAGCAATAACGTTCTCATACATCATTATTGCAGTAGCCCTCAACTCGAGGGACACTTTTATCTCTTCCAACATATAAGAGGAATAGATTGCATAACAAAAGTGAGAAGTTTTTTATTCCATATATATTTTTGAGAAAACTAAATTTCTCTATACAATTGAAATCAAGGAGAAGTGAGAAGTTTTTTTTTCAATGTAAATTTTTGAGAAAATTAAATTTATCTATACAATTATAATTTACAATTTTAAAGAATAGATAATAAAAATTCTCACATTAAATGACAAGGCTAAAATAAGAAGTACTATCAAATCAATGAAGTATTAGAGCATAAATTAATGAAACATAAATATATTAAAAAATGATATCTTTTATATCAAAAAGGGATTAAAATAATGATATCTCTCACATTAAGAATACTCACATTAAATGACAAATTAAAATGATGATTAAATAGCATTTTTAAATTTTTAATTTTTTAATTAAATATTTAAATTTAAAACCACATTAAAAAAAATAGTTACATCACTTTCTTCAATCAAAAATTAAAAATTTTAATTTTCAAAAAATAAAAAACATTTTTATTTAAAAAAAAAATTAATAAAAAAAATAAAACCATTTTTATTTTAAAATAAAATAAAAACTTTAAAATATTGTATATCATCATAAACAACTAATTGAAAGTTCAAGAAAATGTACTCTCAAACAATTACAATATTAAAATTCATTCTATATCAAAACTTTTTTTAAATTAACAAAATTTAAATATTAATATATATTTATTAAATGCATTAAATTAACAAAATTTAAATATTAATTTATATTTATTAAATACATTAAATTAACAAAATTTAAATATTAATTTATATTTATTAAATGCATTATTCTTAACATAACTTGAGACATTTGCAACAATCGATATTCTTTCAATTAATATATTTACAATTTCATATTTCAAAACAAATTTGAAATTTTCCATGAGATTCCAAACCAAACATAATTGGTTAGAGAGGAAAGCATACTTTGGTTTGAGAGGGAGAAGAAAGCATTCCTTGGTTTGTGAGTGGAATAAAGCAATTTTATGAAAAAAAGGGTTGATTGCATATTTGGTATTCTTATTCTCTCACTTTACATTGATGCTATGATGTTATGTTATGTAAAATGTATTTTCTCCCATGTAATGTGTGATTGATTTGCCAATAAAGATATATGCATAAAGCTTTTTTATATATTTATGGAAAGTTTAGAGTATAAAATAAATATATATATATATACGTTTGAGGTTTAATGTTAAAATAGAAATGTGCGTTTTTTAAGGTGGTAAAATTGATCATAGTTTAGTGGTTACTCATTGGCTACTATTTATGAATGTGGGTTAGTTCATCATTGTTATTTAAGGAAAACCATGCCCAAACCATGCCCTTGAAATGACCTGTTGATGATCCATAAAGGGAAAATTTGCACTCTTGTTATATGCCTCTAGGTCTCGGGTTGTTAACTAGTTTCTTTACATTAGAGGTAGCCAAGCTTTTAACCAATCAAAAGCACTTTTAAAAATTATTCCAAGACCAAAAAGTGATTTCAACCTAAATAGTATTTACAAGAAAGTTAGTTTTTCTTGTGGGATTGTGTGTTTTAAACTTCATTTGTCTCAGACTTATCTAATTTATTTGTGATCTTCTATAATTTAATTAGTTATTATTTAATAATTAATAGGTTTTTAAATATATTTTATTTACTATAATTAGATATAATTAAAAAATATTAATTTGAAACTAAATATTAATATTGTAATATGTCATTGTAATAATAATATGTTATTATAGTCAATTGGGTTTAGCCCGAGTGGTTTGTGTTGAGGAGGTGTTTTCTCATCCACCCAGGTTTAATTCCCGCAAGTGACATGTTGAACTCTTAAATGAGAAGTGCTCGGTGGGTTTCATAATATATTGATATTATGATAGTTAATTTTGATTTAATGGTTTCTTAATAACCATTAATATTATTATTATGTTTTGAAACAAGGCATTTTGCAGTACAATGTCCTAACGGGCAAAGGAAGGTTAGGAAGCACAAACATAAATCAATTTGGTGGGTTGTCTCTAAGTAAGATCACCAACTAATATGGAAGGAAGATCCTCTTGACTTGGACCCACCCAAGGAGGGGTCGAAAGAGATTTCAATGACATCACCATAAAATATTCTTTGACACAACAGGAACCGGTACCACAGGAAGATCTTTTGTTACAGATGAGATTGGCATCACAGGAGATGGTGAAAGAGGAATATGTTCTTCCTTCAGATCCAGATCAAGAAGCAAAGCTTCTGTTGAACTCACGACCATCGACAAGTTGGGCAGACCAAGCTGAAGAAGTCGAGGCATTAGGACAAATAGAACCTCCAAATCAAGATAATTTGGGACTGGTGGAAGCAAAAAGGACTTTACCAAATGTAAAAGAAGTTTGGACGACAATAGAAAAGAAGAAAAAAACTCGTGTAGCAACACAACCAATGGTGACAAGAAGTCGGGCACCTGAACCAATTTAATTATGTATTGTTTATGTCTTTTGTTATGTAAGCAACTTGTTAAAATCTGCCCACGTAAAAAAATATCAATATATAGTTACTGGGCATTAAAAAGATAAGACTAGCACGTTTTGAAATCGGATTATTTGCGTATACAACAACATTTAAAAAATATTTTATATATATTTGCATGCTAAACAATACAACTACAACAACTTTGCTAATATAAATATAACCGTTATTATTAAAATAAAATAAAATAATAATCATTAATGTTATTTATCATGCATCATTAATTAACTTAGCTCACGTAAATTATTAGGTTGTTATGGTAAAGTTAAAGCAATTTAGCTCAAGCATGGATAAATGAAGTTCTCGCCTTCACTCTAAATCTCTTAATTTCATATGATAATCATTCATGTGATTCTATATGTTTGGGTTAATAGCAAATATCTTTTTTTTTCCTGCAAAAAATTAACACTAATTATATTAAGAATATAATTTTTCATACAAACCCCAGCAAATTAATGCCTGATTCCTAAGAACAATAATCTACCTATCTCTCTAAAAAGAGGTGAATCAGATCGTCCATACAATAAACCAGTACAATCAATCCAAACAAGAGAGCTCTTCAAGAGCACTAAACATCACACCACCTAAGAAAAAACAATACAAAGAACCCGTACTTGACGCAATTAGCAATTAAAAATGTCAAAATGTTGGGCATTTCCAGCAGAAGCTCCATCCCAGGAGTGATAAAAAAGTCTTCCACTCGCAGTCGTCAGAGCTTTCTTCGATAGAAGATCTGCCTCCACATTTTTCTCTCTTTAGATGTGTTGAAAGTGGATAACCCTGAAGGAAGCGGCCAGATCACTAGTTTTATTTTTCCCTCCTTCAATATTTATGGCCCAGAGATTTGCTTTTTTTTTAACCAGTCAATTATTCCTTTTGAATCCCTTAATAACTGTATATCGAGGATATCCAAATATTATGCAATAAAAAGCGCAGCCCATGCTCCCATCAGCTCTACTTTTGTGTTTGTTCCCTCCCCACAATTTAAATACCAATGATAATCCATCGATGAGCATGACTTTATAACACCTCCCACCCCACAATTGGAGCCACCTGCCTCTGATGCTCCATCAAAAAAATCCAATGAACATCCAAAAAGCCATTGAACAACCAATAATTGTGTATATCTTAATATGATAATAGATGTAACAATTTGGAAAAAAATTATATTTAGACTTTCTTTTTTTTCCCTTGGGAAAAGTGATTTTTACCCTTAAGTAAAAATAATCTCTCCCTAAGGGAGGAATATTTATTTCGAAGTGTCACTTTATATCTTTATATTCTTGTGCATTATCTTCAATTTTTTAATAGAGGATTTGTTATCCCAAAAACCATTTTTTTCAATAAAAGAGTGAGGGGCTTTGTAATCTATATGCTACTTTGTGACATATTAACAATGGTAAAATACATTTTTCTTTATTATGGTTGATATTGTTAAGGACAAAGAATTGCTCATTTAAAAACATTATGAGAAGAATGTTTCCTTACTAAGTTATTAACAACATATTTAGTAATGAAGTTGTTATTTTGTATAATATTAATGTTGATGTTTTGGTAGGTGCGGGAGGTATTAACCTCCACATGTAACCTATGATTTAGAATAGAATATTCTAGAAGCAAGTGAACCATTAAACAGATATATGGAAACCTTAGAAGACAAGTCAGTCTAGTAGAATAAATAATATTAGAATATTATCTTCCAGAAATACAAGTCGACTCCACAAGAAAATAATAAGCATCAAATATAATTACCAAAAAGTCAAGTCGGCCTAGCCAGAAAAGCCACTAGACAGATTAATATAAATAGAGGACATTTTAGCTCATTTGGATACCCAGTTAGAGCGCAAGTCTTGTGGAGAGTTGCAGCTGCACCTGTAAGGAGGAATAAGGGTGTATGGTCTTATCTTGGTCTTGGTCTCTCTCTAGCACTATCAAGTGATTCTCTTGGTGATTCTCTTAGTGATTCTCTTGGTGAAACTCTTGGTGATATTCTTGCTAAGTATGACGCAAGGTTGAGAGAGTAGTGCAATTGCAGCTGCTGCAGTTGTGTATGGCATTTATTATGTGGATATGGAGACTCTCTCTCTCTCTCTCTCTCTCTCTCTCTCTCTCTCTCGTGTGCTACCATTGGAGAATGAGCGCTCTACTTGTCTTGAGTTGTTGTTGCAGTTAGCAGCTAGGGTTTATATGTTGGTTCTGGAGTAGGCTTGTCATAATTATTCTAAGTAAAGGTTAGTGTGCTCGGGGGTGGCATATGTGAATGCCTATGGTTGGGTGACAATGATGTAACATTATCTATGGTTAAACGAGCATACCAAAATTTCAACATGGTATCAGAGTTGGTTTCCTTTGTAATAGTCTAACCGCTGGAAGGAATATCCTTAGTTTCCCCCATTATCAAGCTCATTGAGCACTTATTGAACTCACTAAGAAGGTCGCCTAAGTAGGGCGCATCTCTTCCCCGAATTAGATCTGCAAATTTCTAAAGTTGAGAAATTAGGGTTTCCTCATAAAACCCTAGGTCTGCAGTGCCAGTGCCTTCATGCAAGTTGCTTCGTGCCAGTTGCAGTGCCAATTGCAGCACCAGTTGCAGTGCTAGTTGCAACATCAGTTGCAGCACCAGTTATAGTGTCAGTTGCAGTGCTAGTTGCAACACCAGTTGTAGTGCCAACACCAGTTGCAGTACCAGTTGCAGTGAAAGTTTTTGTGAAGTGTTGAGACTAATTCTTGGTTGTTCTAGTGCACCTTACCCTAGCACATCTCTAGCTACCTTTAGATTACAAGTTGGAGCACCTTTGAAGTTTTAAGGTTCGCCATTGCTTGTTGTTGCTGTTGGATGGTGCCACTACCTGTCGATGTTGCCAAAGGTATGTACTTATATATATAAACTATATCACTATTTTGAGTGTGATTGCAGGAGGAGGGATCTCTTACAATCGTAGATCCAGAGGGATCTCAGACCCAACACATTCAATGGAACAATGCACTCCAAGTTTGATTGTTTTCATATGCCTCTACTTGTTATGGCATTATTGTAATCTTATGAACACCTAGTTGTATTTTGATCTATTGAAGTTATAGTAACCTATGTTCAAAGTTAAAGTTATAAGTTGACTCTAGTCAAAGTATTAGATTGATTAAGGTTGATATTGTAGATTTTATTTGCATTGTATTCTCGAACTCAGATTTCTGTCAAGAAAGCATATTGTCTTAAGTACAGGGGACATGTTGAAGAGAATACTTGCCATCTTGAGTGAAGGAGACTCAGAAGAAAATCAACAACAATCCTTCTTGAAGATAAGACTCCAGGTTCCAGGTTTGATTGATTAAATTAATAAGTTTCCAATGTGCACATATCAAGTTTGATAATTACTACATTACTAGTTGTGACATCAATCCTTGAAAGTTTCTATTACTACTAGATACAATGAATACTTGGCAACATGTGAGTATTATTGATATAAATGCTTAATGTATTTGATCGCAAGATGAACTAACATATCCTCTAGGAGATACTTCTTGTTTTGCTTCCAGGCATGTCAACTTGGTAATAATATGATGATTACCATGAGATTGCCTTTTCTCTTGTTGAGATAGATATGTTCTTATTAAAATGTTATTATACTTTTTGTTCTTGTTTTCTTGTTCCGAGCAGGTTACCATGGAGAAATGTTTGATCACAACACTAGAAGAGTGTTGTTCCTATTTCTTATTATTGTATTTTTATTTTGGTTCTTGTTCCAGGTAGGTCACAAGCAGTAGCTCTGAGAAGGAGCTACTATGATTATTGTTCTTGTTCTTGTTTTTATTATTATAAGAGTATTATCTTGTCTACAGTTTTTTTTGTTGTTGCCCTTGTTCCGGGCAGGTCACATGTGATAAATCTAAGGGAAGCTATAGTCACTGTTGCAGGAGACAACATATTAGATGGTCTCTAGTTTGAGACATGGAGCTGACTATCCATATAAGAATTTGTATACGTGACCGTATACATCCATGTACCAAAGAAGAAGAAGATGAAGAAGGGTACTTTTGCGAGATACATAGTATCCCATATGGAGATTGATTGTAAGGAGCATAAGGCTCCAAAGATGATCGAAGAAATCCCTCTAGTGTAGTTGATCACTCTTCAGATCATCAGGAAGAGTTAGTAGAGCCAAAAGGGCCTACTCAGAATCGTTGCAGTAACCAAGAAGAGATCAGCATGGTCCCATGAAAATTTGCAGGATGCAACATTAATAAGCCATATCATGAGGCGCAAATGGTTCTGAATATTAAACAAACTCAGAGGGACTCAAGCTTCAGAGGGAGAATGGAGTCTCAGAGACTTTCAGATTCAGATGGAAGAGAGAGGTGTCTTCTAGAACTGACAGACAAATGCCACGGGTTGAGAAGGCTAGATCGAAGGAGTGCTCTTGTGCGCTACCATTGGAGAAGGAGCGCTCTACTTGTCTTCAGTTGTTGTTTCACTTAGCAGCTAGGGTTTATCTGTTGATTCTGGAGTAGGCTTGTTGGAATTATTCTAAGTAAAGGTTAGTGTGCTCGGGGGTGGCATATGTGAATTCCTATGGTTGGGTGACAATGATGTGACATTGTCTATGGTTAAACGAGAATACCAAAATTTCAACAATTCATGGCAATCATCATGTTGAAGGTGAAATGCAAGATACTATTACTCAACTACAAAATGTTAAATCGGGGCTTCAGAAGCAAGTTTTTTACTACAAGAAGCTAATATCCAATGTCATGATGAGGTAAAAAATTAGAGGACTCTATTACCCAATTTGACAAGGAATTTGGTTTACTTTAAAATAACAATGTGAGATTCATTGACAAGTAGCAAGACATGAAGAGTGATCATGATCTCTAGCTTCAATAATTGGTTGAAAAAGACAATTCCATCTAGAGTATGTGCAAACTCAATCATAACCTCGTATAAAACATGAATTCAAAAGTATTAAAGGAAAATTCGAGGTTTCACTTAGCAACATAAAAATTTGTTTTGAAAGAGATTCGTGTTTTGTTGTTGATCCTTGTAACAAGATGTTGGATCTAATAATATTCGTAATAGGCTATCTAAGTCGACACTTCACATTGGCTTTCCCTATAACGATGAGTTTGGGCCCACTTGATCTTAGATCTTGAGACATTACAAAAAGTTGGGAGTCATTCAATAGTAAGTTTCTATTGAACCCTGATCTTCAAGGATTATGATGAAAGAATCATCAACAAAATCTCCATTCACCATCCTCCCAACATAATATTTTGGCACATAAATATCTTAGATAAGACCTTGGACATTTCTATTGTGTAGGAGATACCCTAAATCCTCGATGCTCGTGACAAACAAAGGAGGGGCCAAAAAACAACATTGATGGATTGACCTAAATAGTTCAATTTCCTCAAACTCATGTTGATTAATCGAAAAATAGGTTGGGGCCTCTACCAAGTTTCAACAAACCTCAAGAAAAACTATCCAAACCCAAGATCCATAGGCATGGTCATAATGAAAATCCATTCCACTTTGTCATGGGTCTTTTCAAAGTCAATCTTGACGGAAAGGGGGTCAATGTCAAGGCCAATCCATTCCCTCCCAAATAACAATGACATTATCCAAAATGAGGCATCCTTGAATAACCTCTTCTTTTTCTCCTTGCACTATCTTAACCTACAAGATATGCTTAATGGACAACATTAGGGCTTTGGGAAATTTTTTTATGGGAGATGTTGAGCGAGGTTATAGGCCTCCAACCAATGATGTGCTCTAGGTCACTAGGTTTGGGAATAAACCCAATTAGTCCTTTGTTTTATGTTCCCCCTAGTGACTATTTTGGTTGGATTCCTAACACAATTATAACAGGTCAGGGCCAACAAAATCCCATGTGGCCTTATAAAATTCACAGAAGACATGGTCACAACGTATAGATTTATCATCGACCATTTCCATCATAGCAATTATCAACACATCCAAAGTCAATGATTGATTGCACATCCTCTCATGTTCAAGGGAGAGAGGATGTGGGATTACATCCAACCATACTTACATGACCACCTTACATTCTTCCAAAAGTCCCTACATTTGAACAACTTTAAAAAACAATGTTATAGTGATTGACGCTCTTTTTTAATATCTTTTTGCTCGGTAATGCAACCCTGTACTGATTGAGGACAACAATCATCTCAATAGCCTCTTTAAAGTTCAATACTTCAACAAAAAAAAAAACTTTGTCAACATATTCCTTAATTTGGTTCAATGTAATATGGCTCGGAGTTAGGCTCCCCAAGCAAAATGAACTTCATCAACTTTTAGGAAGTGATAAAGTTTGGTTGTCCAAATCTAAATCAAATCTAAGAATGCTTTAAAAATATAAACAATAATCAAGGATATTATCACAACATCCACACTCCCTAAAATTTATGAATAAGCATAACTTATAAATGCCCTAATGAAAGAGGCATAACATGCAAATATAGTGCTAATAGAATTAGGCACAATTCTTAATTATTGAAAACTACATTTTCTCATATTATTAATAAACAAATGAAAAAATATCATAAATGAGAGTTCATTTATTATTTTTTTAATAGTGTAACAATACACGTGTCAATGCGATATTTTAAATCATAACATACAAATATGAAACATGTTCTTCTTCTTCTTATTATTTTTTAATATTTATCTTCTATTTGGTTTTCTTTATTAGATTTACACCTAACTGAAGCACTTAGGCACAAATTTGTAATTTGAGCTTTTCAATTAGAACAAGGGTAGTTCTAATTATAGCACTTAATTTATGTTCATAGAGGTGCATCTGTCGTTTTGCACATTTTAGCAAACTCCTTGGGCATATGAAAGAACGATGGCAGTTTGGAAAAACATTTCACAGCACCAGAGAAGAAGCAATACACACAATATTTCACAATATTTCACCGCATGAGTGAGAAGCAAGCCTACCCTTGAGGAAATATTTGATAAGATAGGTGCATGGGAATTCTTCATCGCATCGGAATAACTTGCATTCTTGATTTTCTATTACAAGATACCTTATCCTATTGTAATATCGCCCTTGCCTCGTTCTTACTTTAAATTTTTTCATAACATATTCTAAGCACCTTGTGTTTTATATTCGGTTATGGATTCTTGAATGAAAATAAGAAATCAATTATTTGTATGAACTTATATATATAAATAAAATTAAATCAAATTAATGATGCCTTAAACAATATAGGTTAATGTTAAGTAATACAGGTATTTCGAATGACCCTTCACTCGTATCTTGACTCAATGGATTAAGTTTTCAGGGTTTGTTTATTCTATTATATCGCATCTCCAACCATATATTCAGGAAACAACATGGAAAACACAGGATAAAGGCCCGATAAAAAATTTACAGTGATACCGTAGAAGGATAGGATGGTAAGAGGATCTACCAAGCTATTCATCCAATAATTAATGTGCTAACAGATCTAACAATATGTTAACTGAGAAAAGTGTCAAAATAGATCTCGGGACAAGTATTACCAGCGAAAAGATTAACCCTGGTTTCTTTTCTTGCATGCAGAATCGAAGTTGTCCATTTGCAAATTCAGCGGATTGATAAAACAAAAGGTTGAGATACTTCAATAACACATGTTATAAGGAGGAGGAGGAAGGGTGGGTCGATTTAGTAAATGAAATAAGGAGTACTTCCATTATTAACAATCTGGGTGTACATAAAAGATCCTCACCACAATTAAAATGCTAAAATGTGATACAAACTTAGATCAAGGCATCGGTTCTACAAATGATAGGGTAAGGAGACCTTGAGGAAGAATTGATCGTAAGTAAAATCAGAAGGAAAGAGAAAAACGTAGACAGTTAGCTCTCAACAAAATTTCAGAAAGTCCCATAACATCAAAGATTAAAACGATATTCCCAGTGAATTTTGAAACTGAAGGTGCCTTAGGATACTATTGAGTTTAAAAGAAGGTTGAAATCATCAATACCTTTTATATCATCTATTTTTTAAAAGAATACCAATGTGTTATCTAGTTCAATAAAAAAAAGCATTCAGAAGTGATTATCATTGTAAAGAGAGATAAACCAAGACAGATCTTATGGCAATGATTCAAACCGAAATAATCACCCATAATTATTTACAACTTGTAGATATACCAGATCACAACAAGGAAAACTATAATGAAATTGAGATGCTATTCCAATAGGCCACTATTTCTCTCATATTTTCATGGCGTAAGTGTCATCTGGTTGAGGAGGATAAGTATCAAACCACAAAAAATTATTTGGGAAAATAATAACCTTTATCAAATTATAAAATATAAAGTGAAGTATTACTCGACCATTAAATATCTGGAGAGTAATCTATCATGTTTTGTGAAGACAGTCATTGACTCAGCCGCAAACATACCCCTGTTTATATAGGTACGCGCTTCCATTTGGTTTTCATGCATGTTGCAAACCAAACTCACCCAGATGTTACAATGCATGTAAGCCTGGACATCGATGCCAGTCACTTGGTATTGTGTCAATAAGATTGGCTAGCTTTTGTCATTTTGTGGGGTTACATTTGGAGGTCATGCCAGAATCATATGGATGTGAGATAGGTTAACACTGGCATGAAGGATAAATTCACACAAGCTATCCCCTCAATCATCTATGAAAAATCAATCAATCATCTATGGAAAATCAATCGGACATCTCCCTGGGATATCGATTTCAATGGATTGTACTATCTACTTGGCAGAATTCGTGGAAGGTGAAGATGTAATGGTGTTGCCAAAGACAGCTAGAATATGGTGAAATCTTAGACAGAGACTAGAATTATAGGTGGACGGTCAATATCTTTCTTAATGGGGATGGATGTAAACCTTGTCCAAACACGTACGTTTTGCAAGCTGTGATTCGATGGCCATGGGTTCAAACAAGATGGAGTGTGAAAATGCTCAGCGAATTTTAGGTTTTTTAGTAAGAACTGCCTAAATTCCTTCAGTGATTTAGCATTTTCATGCCCAATGGGGTCCTTGCTAAGAACACGATCTGGGAAAAGATTCATACGTATGTCGAGAGAGATCAACCTTTCAAAAGATATAGCTATTACCTTTTGAAAGATATAACTATTGTCTTGGAGTAGTCTCAAGTTCTTGGAGCAGTCACAAGTACCAGGATCAGATACTAAGGAGAGGAACTTTGTGTTACTTACTCTCCACCAATGGGAATGGTACGAAGTCACTTGACTGGTAAGGATAAGTACAAAACTCTTTAACCACGGCTTCATATGCCCTTGCTTTACTTACTAGGGGAATATCTTTGTAAATCTGTGCCCTCCAAAATCTATAGTCACTGCCTCTCACGGCTGTCTATTAGTAAATGAAATATATACTATCAAATCACTAATACTCAATATCTAGGCTATCTCTTGATTATCTACACGCTCTGCAAAATTGGCTAGGCTTTCCATTTCGAATATATATGGGAATCAATTAGAGATTCTGCGAATTTGTGAGCTTGGGCTCTGGTCTGCTCGAATCCTGCTCTGATACCATGAAGAAATTTAGAAGAACATAGATACTAAGATAGAAATCACACAATGAATAAATTTAGAGCACTAACTAAAGCTCTTCTCATCATTAACTGGAATAAATAGAACAATACATTGCATGTTGATGTTACACTTGTCACCTAGACTATTACATTTGTCACAAAGATAATTACACTTGTCACAGACTAAAGACACTTGCCACAACTCTAAAATGTGAGTTGTCCACCTACAATAGTGATGGAGTAATTACAATAAATAACACGGGCCACTCACCAAAACATAATCCCTTTCAACAGTTTGAGTTGATACCACTCGTCCCTGTGATTGCTACAAGTAACACCAAACCACCCACTAAAACTCAGAATCCACATTGTCGCCAGAGCTATTCTAGTCATGCACCTTTTATTGCCAACCCCCGTTGGCTCAATGGGAGGCTCTACAGGTAACACCACCACATCCATTGTTGGTCACCAGTCCACCGACCTCTGGCTTAGTTGTTGCAGCAAGAGCACCACTGCCACTGCCACCGCCACCTCCTTCATCGGAAGCAGCCATGACCACCCATGCTCGTCCATTGCCTACAGGACCTCCTTGTCCATCGCCTCATCTATGCATGTGCGCCATTCCAATGCGTGGACTGTGCCATGATTCCTCGTCCGAGGGTCTGAGAAGAATCGAACCACGGAAGCTACACAGGAATTTCACCTTCTAGTATAAGAAATAAGAAATTTGTATTTGTATTTAAGTGTTTTTGTAAAGGAGATATAAGAAGATGGATTTGATATCCAGGAATGAGCGCTTCTATCTGTGGCTAGAGACCGATAGACCGATATCTGGATCTGAGGGTGTTGGGGCTAGCTCTGCGGAAAAGAAGTGGACATGAGCTTCAGATCTCCTTCTTGTTATGCTAAGGAAATAGGAGTTATGGATAAGAACATGGCTCATAATGGATGTCAAAAGCAATGAAGATCGCTTGGTTGTGCATGACTTCTTAGATACACGGGACTATGAAAAGATAATTGCTCTATATAGTATAGAAGAAATAAACTATCTAGTAACTAATGCATAAGAAATAGGCTATCTCTTCTTGTCTATCTATGTTATTGAGTATCAAATTCTTTCACTCAATCTACGCTATTGAGTATCAAATTATTTCACTCAATCTATGCTATTGAATATCAAATCCTTTCACTGAGCTAATCCCTTTGATTAATCACTAAATCAATGCATAAGAAAGCATATGTCTTGTAAGAAAGTAGATCTCTTGTAATAACACTCTTGGAATAACATAAATTTATTGCAACTCACTTTGCTCTCTTTAGTCATGCAAGAATTCAGTCACGCAGGCAGAAATATAGGTCTCTTTAGTCATGTAAGAAAAAAATTATTGCAATTGACTTTGCTCTCATCAGTCATGCAGGCAAAAATAGAGGTTATTGCAGGCAGAAATAGAGGTTATTGCAGCTCACTTTGCTCTCATAAGTCAGGCAGAAATAAAAGTCTCTTTACTCATGCTGGCAAAAATAGAGGGATTCGTGAGTGAAGCGTGAAGCCTTCCTGAAGCCTTCCTTCATAGGGAAGGAATGAGCTCGACCCATATCAAGCAAATATAGTGATGGACGATGATATTAAATACAGTGATGGATGAAGCCACATGCCACAACCTATGAAGCCACATGCCACTCAAAATTATGATTGATAGTTGTTCAAAGATATACTTGATAGAAGAAGCATGCCATGCTAAAGGATGAGATATGGAAAGAAGCATGCTGACAAAAAATGTTAACAAAGTAATGCTAACTCTCAAGATAACATTAGTTCACTTCAAAGGATCTACACCGCAATACATCTTAATGCACTCATTCTTTCCTAAGTTTCAAACTCATAAATTGTGCATTGCCTCGAAATGAGGCCAAATAAGACCTCAAATTGAAAAGTTACGATAAAAAAGGAAATGTGAGATGAAAAATTGCATAAATTGATTAAAACTTTGGTTAAAAGTATTGTGTTTGCATTGGTTTTGGTGCAACGACTAATATAACAATGAGAATCGATTACTAATAGTCCCCAGCCCGAAGGGCAGGGACTAATAATAATATATATATATATATATATATAGAATTTGAATGATGAATTACAATGAGTGGACCCAAATATAAATAAGCCAAGGGGTACTTTTTTTGGCTTTTGACAAAAGGTTGTGTCTTTTTTACATATTCATTATGTTATTTATTTATCTTATTTAATTGTTTATAGACATTATTATTATACTTTTATATTTCCTATTCTTATTTTTTATATATAACATTGTCTTCCTCTTTAGAATTGTTTTGTTTTCAAAGAAAGGGTAATAAAGGATATTACAAGTAAAGTTTTCATGTCTCCCATAATGAATCTTCTTCTAGAAGGTTCTTCCATTAGATGAAATGCTATTAAATTGTGTTGGGACAAAGTTTTCTCTCTCAATTGACGAGGATGCCTTATGGCTCTAGAGCGATTCTTCCTTCATCATTGAATATAGGGAGTTATGTCTGTATTGACTAATGTTGCCCCCTTAATATCAATGTATGTGGTTGTGTGATGCTTGTTATTATAACTAGGGATATCTTGGGCATTGCTTCTTCAGACTATGTATTTGTGTCATTGCTTTCCTCCTTATTTACCTCTTCATCAAAATCTCTAATTGATTCTCTCTCAACTTCACAATTATACAATTTGTTATTGTTGCATTTGTGCCTTGGTGACCACTTGTCTCCATAATATCTACTTTTGTTTACCCATTTCTTATATGTATCTTGACGTCGTTGTTTTTCATCCTCCCTTAAGTGGGGTGGTATATACTTGTTTAATTTATCTACAAAATGTTTACTCAAATTCTTATCAAAATACTTATTTGACCACTCTTGAACTATAAATGATGTCTCGTAGATCTTATTGTTCAATTTTTCGGTTACTTGTCTAGCCTAAACAATAATTGTATATCTCCATAGTTTTAATTAGCTACAAATGTAAGGCTTCAACACGCCGATGTAAATTTTCAATAATTGTTTATCTAAGAGTTCAAGTAACCTTGTTGTAAGAACCCCCCATTCATGCATTTAGTCATTTATGTTCCATGCTTACTTTAAATGAATGAATTTGGTGTAAACACCAATCTTCTTCTTCTTCATGAAATACTTTTAACAAATAATTGGTGAATGTCTACTAGTGGAACAATTGGTTGTTACATTTTCTGGACCACCATAAAGTCCAATCATAAGTCTCGCATTCCAAACAATTTGATGTTATTATTATTTATTTTTCACCTAGTGAGGGATATGATTCAAAAATACCCTCCATTTTATCGGCCCATGTGATCGCAACTCTATGGTCTTTTCCATCATATTTTTCTAACTCTTTTTAATCTTTTAGTAGTCTTTATCTTGAAATCTTGAATTCTTTGTGACTCCTAAGAGCAATGTTTCATGTATTTCTTGATTTGAGACTAATGAAGGTAAGATTGCTTCCATTTTCATGAGTATTTTCTTGAACATGATTTCATCCTTGCTATTTACAATCTCTCTCTCATCGTTATCACGTTCTCTTTTCGTTGTTCAATTAGGTAGTGTATCGCTACCAATGATATTACACACTTATTCATAAATTGTCCCTTCATGCAGACCCCCTGGGCAAAGATTCTTATGATTCTTAAATTAAACTTTACTTGGAGCGGTCACAGTTTAAATGATTGTATGGAGACTTGGACAAGAATCAAAGCTGCGCCAAAAAAACTTCTTGTCTTGTTGTGTTGGTACCTGTGGCTAGAACGAAACAAAGCCCTGTTTGAAGGGAAGCCGCCAACAATCAATTCTGTTGTCCATCAAACACTTTGTCTACTCACTAAATTTCCTTCAACAGTAAACATTCTACCTTCCAGGCAGTCTCCGATTTTTCGCTTACTTGGATACACCATGGCCTTCTTTGATAGGGCTTCCTCAGCAGGCGGAGCACTCTGTGGGGTAGGGCGATCACTGAAAAGAACATTTGACCCGGATATTAGATGGTTTTTTAATGATGGAACAGGTTCGAATACAAAAGCTGAATTAGTCGGAGCTTGGGATACTTTCACCTTGGCTAAAATTCCGAATATTCGACAAATCCAGATTTTTGGAGACTCCAAAGTTGTCATGGATTGGCTGAATCAAAAATACAATATCCAGGCGGTCAATATAGAAGGTTGGAAGAGACGTACTCATCAGTTGGCATCATCATTTCAAAGAATCTACTATCAACATATTTACAGGGAATCAAACGAGGAAGCAGACAAATTATCCAAACGAGCGCTCTCAGCAACAAAGGGAAGATTAAACTACTACAGCTGGGATGGAGGAGTGGAGAGTTCACATCAGTTCATCAAAATTTTCTAACAGACCTTATCTTCCACTCCATGGCAGGACTGCTTCATTGGCAACACTGACTTGTATTTCTGAATTGAAATCTCTGTCATTTTGTTATGCGTCTTCTTGCTTTGTAAGTTTTTAAAGTAGAACTCTTGAGTGTAATGTAAGTAGAACTCTCGAGTGTAATGTATTCACTACTTTCCTGAAAGAAGACATTCTTGGATCGCTGTCAAGCCACTGTAAACAAAAAATTATTCAATTATAATTTCGTGCAAATTTTCTTCTGGAAAAAAAAGGTAGTGTATTGTCTAATTTTTCCCACCTGCTATTATTTTTCATTTCTTGTTTGTTTAGTATTTCCTTTAATTTCCTCTACTCTTTTTCAATGCCATTAAGGAGAGATTTAGGATATTTTCTTCCTTGGGACTACACAATTCCTTATTACTCTCATCATTGATCCCCATTTTTCTTCATCTCACCGAATCCAATTTTCCTCCACTTTATTGATTTTAGTTTATTTCTTATAGATTTGCATTGTTGTGTAATTGTATGGACTACAAATAGTATGGAATTTTCCAACTATTTGAATTAAATCAAAATCACACGAATGGTAGCTAAATCAGAGTTGTACGAATGGCACTTGTGTTTAATTAAATTGAACCTATGGCAACTAAAAGAAATTTCGCAGATGTATGGTGGAAGGCGACTATACGATGGGCATGTTGATATTATGGTAGTTGCGGGAGGTATTAACCTCCACATGTAACCTTGACAAGACTAGAATATTCTGGGAAGCAAGAGAAACACTGTTAAGGTTGGTTGTCATTGATGTCAACCCTTGAAGAAAGCCCCGTAGCACAAAGGTTTGGTTAATGGACCTAATATTGTTTGATGTAAATATGACTCATTATTGTTTTGTCATGGTTGATAAGAAGTAAATATGGATGAACTACAAAGTGGTCCCCTTATGGTGAAAGCCCTCACGGGAAGAGGCTTTGTGGAATAAGAGAACACATGCTTAATTGTGGAATAATGGGATGAAGAAAAGTGAATTTGTCAATGAAAATATCCTAGATGGATAATGCTTGTCATTTCATTTCTTGTGGTATGTGGAATGTCACATAATTCCTCACGGTTAGAAAGTTATGGCCATGAGAAGTTGGAGACCCTAGGTTTGGGTAACAGACCCAAGTTTGTTTGATGGGTAACGGTATGAGTTATGATATATTATCAGATAATACTATTCTATATGGATAGTACATGTTATGCCATTTTTGGTGGTATGTAGAACGTCACATAACTCCT
>ML777817.1:1511770-1524862 GCA_009831015.1 Picea engelmannii
ATGCATGGTTCAGATTTATTGGTACATGTTTACAACGGTATATCTCACAGTGATAGTGTGACAGTGGTTCCATCATTCTACTTCTACTTCAGGGTGGCAGGACGGGGCAAGGACAGGTGGTTGTAGCCACCTTCCGGTTGTAGTCGGATAACATTGGGGGTTGTAACCTCCTTCTGGTTGTAGCTAGAGAATTGGGGAGTTGGAGCTTCCCTCAGGTTGTAGCCTGAGAAACTAGGGGGTTCAAGCCTCCTTCCAGTTGCAGCTGGAAAACAAAGTAAGTTGGTGCTTCCAATGAACGTAATTCTTCAATACATATAAGAAAAAACATTCTGTGGTTTTCCCGATTTGGGTTTCCACGTAAAACACTGGTGTATTGTGTATGTGTGTGATTGTTTATTTCTTACTACTCATTATTGGATAATAATTCTACATTGATATAACATTTGAAGAAAAAAGGATTATAATTATGCTATTACTGATTCATCCCCCCTCTCAGTAATCCAACAAACACTAAATCCTTGAATAATAAGCCTAGAAGACAAATTGGCTAAAGATATTAATTTAATATTGAGTTTTAGTCCCCAGGAAGAGAAGTCGGCCCAGACGGCTAAGAAGGCGTAGTATAAATATAGAGCGCTATAACTCATTTAGCACACTCTCACTCGCAACTGCAGAAATTTAGTTGTGCACAAGTCTGGAGAGTAGATGCAGCTACAACTACTGCAAATTGTATTTTGAGTTTTAGGCTTGGACTCTCTCTTGGTTATAGTTTGGAATTTCTGCTTGGTACGCCAGCTCTGGAGAGTGGTATGCTACCTTTGTTTGGCTATTAGGCCTAGGGTTTGCTTCCAAAATTATTCTCTATCAAGGTTAAGGTGCCCGGGGGTGGTTTCGGCCTATGGTTGGGTGACAATATTGCTATATTGTCTATGGTGAAACAAGCACACCTATTTTTCTAACAGGTTATGGGCCCACACTATATTTGGACATTCTAACCGTTGGAAGATAGATTGGGAGGATTTGCTCAGTAACAGTTGCAGTTGCAGTCAAAGTTTTTGTTGCACCAACGAAACCCTAACCCTCTTGTTAAGGCACCTTAAGTGAAGAGATTGAACTAATTTCTGGATAGCCCAATGCTCCCTAACGTAACACACCTCCTAGAACTCTCAGGAAGATCAAACATCAAGTTTGAGTCTTTGGTCAAAGTTAAAGGTTGACCAAGTCAAAGCAGTCATGATTTATTCTATGAAGTCAGAAAACAAGTTAGAAGGGGCTTCTAACTTCAGATCATGGAAGACAAGGATTGAACTCATCCTTGCCAAGAATAAAGTGTTAGATATCATGAAAGGAAAGATCGTGGAACCACGGTTTGAAAGAGGAAAAGAGAAGGAACCTCAGAATGTTGCAGCTATGGAGAAGTTCAAGGACAATAACATCAATTCTATGAGTATCATAGTGGACTTTGTAAAAGATCACTTGATACCCTACATCTCTCATCTTGACTCATCTAAGAAGATGTACGATGCCCTAACAAACCTCTTCTTAGTTAGAAACATTGGACAAGTGATGAGTCTGAAGAATCAGCTTCGTGACATGAAAATGAATGATGATGACAACATAACATCATACCTTGTAAGAATTTCTCAGTTGAGAGATCAACTACAACTTATTGAAGAAATCATTTCATAAAAGGAACTGGTAAATATAGTACTCAATGGCCTTCCTAATACATGGGATGCATTTGCCGCAAGCATGAAAACAAGAAAGGAATATCCCACATTTGAAGAAATTTGGACTTGTTGTGCATAAGAAGAATCAAGGATCAATGCAAAAGAGAAATCCCAAAATAAATACGATGATCAAGCCTTCACAACAAAGATCAAGAATTTCAGGTATAAGAAGTTTGGCTTAAGGAAGACACCAAATCAAGAAAAGGATATGTCAAAAATACAATGCTTCAACTGTTGAAAATATAGTCACTACGGGAATCATTGTCCCAAGTTAAAGAAAAGGAAGGAAACAGACGTAGCAACAGTTGCCGAAGAAAGGGAACCCTCAAAGAAATGCAAGCAAGATAAAACAAACTTCTTCTTCTAAGTCAAGGTAACAATATTACTCAAAGTTCTTGTACATACCATGTTTACATAGTTCCTTTACATATCATGTATATCTATTTCTTAGAAGATAAGATGGTCAGGTGAAACAATACCTATGGAAGAATAACAAGATAAGGATTGCTATCACGATGACTACAAATCAAGCAATACACATGGAAAAGATGAAGTACATTGACAATCCTTGGTAACAATTCCTGTGGAAGCTTTTATATAAGTAACAACTGCCAGATAGAACGAAATCAGAATCAAACTTGAAGAGACCCAGAAGAAGTCAAAAATAGAAAGAAGTCAGCAATCAAGAGAAAATTAGAAAAAAACTTGTGACACTTTGCAGAAGGCAATAAGGATGCAGACAAAAGCATGGACTCTCTTAGATGGAGGGATCTAATTACATAATTCCAAAAGAAGAGCATGCATTCATGCATGAAGAAATGATTATCAGGGAGATAATCCTAAATGATATGATCCATTGAGGATTATGAAGTATCTATCCATCTTCCCATTGAAAGTAGCACCCACGATAAGCAACACATGTTCAGTTTGACTCTAGAATAAGTCTTCTTCGAAAAGAAGCCTTGAGTATCCTTGGTTGTCCATCTACATCTATGTTCCTATGATGAAAGGAAGAAGTTGGAATCTTCAGAAAGAAAGGGCATGGAATATATAGAAGACTACATGGACCCAAAAGCTAAGGAGGAACATGAAGAAGAACATGAAGATTCCAAGAAAGAAAGAAAAGCCAGAACAACCAGGTATTATACCAAGAATCATAAGACTACCAGCTTGGAGAAATGGAAGTTGACTTATGAATGGAAATATTGCAAGATTCAAAACTAGAGGTTCTTCTAGAAGACTATGACGATAGCTTGTCCCAGTAAATTAGATATACCTCTTGCAATATCCATGGATTGAAATTCACATGTAAAAGACTATTCTTCTCAATAAAGCAAGTGAGAAAGATTTTGATACTAAAAAGGGACCCATGTATGCATATATACGAAGACCTTGTATGGATTCAAAGAACTTGATGCAGAATATCTCATATACAATAGAAGGGTGGTGAAAACCTTCTGTGATAGAAATAGTGTATCAACATGGTTACTCAGAAGTTCGGGTTGATGGATTTCTAATCCATGGAAAACTCTCATGATGAGAAAGAAGTGCTACTTGGATATGTTTCAGTTTGAGCTTTGCCATGATGTCATGAGTTAGCAGGAAACATAAGTACTGAATTCGACCATGATATATTGTAAAGATCAAAGCTATATGAAGTCTTCAGAGAAAATCAATGTTCCATGATAGACCGAAGTACATTGAGATCAAGCATTATATTCTCCATGATGAAGTCCAAAAGAAAGAAGTGGTTCTCCAATATATCTCCACAGATGAGAAGATAACAGATATTTTGGTAAAACCTTTGTCCAAGATGAAAATTTTGCGTACTTAAGAGACAAGTTGGGGATCCTGGAGACAATTTCCTTATTGAAAAAGGAAGAGACTACTCCCAGGTTGGGAGGGAGCACTGATATGTTATTGATTTATGGGCAATAATTTTTTAGTTCGAAAAATGGTCTAGTATGAGCAGTTCCTTTCCAGTTCAGAAAGTGGTATGAGATTTCTGGCGTACATACATTCTCTAGTTCGGAAAATGGTTCAGATCGGACAGTCATTTTCATAATGAAAATAGTTCGATAGGTTGTTGATGTACCATAGACAACAAATCCCCTTATGGCCAAGGTGGGGGAATGGTCTAGGAAAGTCATTCTTCTTGACAGTCAATCTGAGAAGTGGTCAAGTATGATGGTCTGCCTTGTCAGGCAGTCATTCTTTCGAAGTTCACAGTTGTGAGTAGTTTCAAAGAATGGTCCATTTTGGAGGTTGGTGCAGGGAAATCATTTCCTTAGGAAATGGTTAAGGCAGTCATTCCCCAGAGCATAATCATTCTCTCCAGGTTGCACTATGATTAGTGCCGGAGGAATGGCCCAATTAGGTGAAAGTTACAGGTTCAACAATCAGGTACAGTCATTCCCTAGGGCAGACTCATTCTCTCCAGGTTGCACTATGATTAGTGCTGGAGGAATGGCCCAGTTAGGTGAATGGTCCAGGCTCATAAATCAGGGACAAATATTCTTCTATGCTTGAGAAGAATAGTCCAGATAGCCCATGGCCGATGTTTTACTTTATGAGGGCAGATGCTCTTCCAGATCTCACAGATGTGAGTGGAAGAATGGCCCAGATGACTCTGTTTATATTATGATATTGTTATGGAGGTTGATATCAGATGATATGATTACTGTGGAGACTGTATATCTTTGGAAAGTAGTTGTATGCCACTGTGGTGGATATGTTCCACTGGTTGTGACTATGTGGCACTAGTTAAGTAGCCGTGTGCTACTTGGTGTGGTTGTGTACCACTGGATAATAGTTGTGTACTACTATGGATAGACATAGTTGTGTTCTATTGAATGGCATTGTTCTGATTTCCATAAAGACTATCATTAGTGTTGGAAATGATTACCAGATAGATAGATAGTTAGTGTGTTGGTGGATAGACCTTCTCCAGGCAAAAAATAGTCCAAGACAATTATTCTTCTAGGACGTATGTCCAAATTAGAAGAATAGTCCTTGTAGCCCATGGGGCTTCCAACATCTATTGGAACAATTATTATTCTAGGACATATGTCTAGATTAGAAGAATGGTTCTTGTATCACTCCGTGGAGTGAGTGACTTATTCAACATCATGCCTGATTACTCAGATGGAGTATGGCTTTGAGAGATGATGCAGTTGATGCTATCAGATGATACTGATAGTGATGATGGTGCTCATGATTTGATCATGAGATAGCATGTGTGGCTATGATGATGCTACCGGTTGAATGGTATGTTTGTGCTCAATACCATTACCTTTAATACCTCCCTAGCTACGAGGGATTGTTTATATTATGGTAGTTGTAGGAGGTATTAACCTCCACATGTAACCTTGACAAGACTAGAATATTCCAGGAAACAAGAGAAACCCTAAAGACTTGAACGATAAGCCTGGAAGACAAGACAACTAAAGCTATCAATTTAATATTGAGTTTTATCCCCTAGGAAGAGAAGTCGGCCCAGACAGCTAAGAAGGAGTAGTATAAATACAAAGTGCTAGAGCTCATTTAGCACACTCTCACTCGCAACTGTAGAAATTTAGTCATGCACAAGTCTGGAGAGTAGCTGCAGCTGCAGCTACTGCAACTTATATTTTCGGTTTTAGGCTTGGACTCTCTCTTGTTTATAGTTTGGACTTTCTGCTTGGTATGCTAGCTTTGGAGAGTGGTACACTACCTTTGTTTGGCTATTAGGCCGAGGGTTTGCTTCCAGAATTATTCTCTGTCAAGGTTAAGGTGATCAGGGGTGGCTTCGGCCTATGGTTGGGTGACAATATTGCTATATTGTTTATGGTGAAATGAGCACACCTATTTTTCTAACAAGACAAAACATAGTGCTATAAGGAAAACTATGGGCATATGAAAGGCATATTTGTCCAAAAAAATGTGAGCTAATGGGTTCACATGTATGGCATATGGCGACAACTATGTATGCCTATATGGTTGGAGACTACAACGACTATGTACGATAAGTGTTGGTGTATGGGTGAAGATGGCAAGGTGGAAATGGTACATAATAACTATACAACCACTAATCAGATGCTCAAATCATTAGCTCTAATATTAGATGGAGCACTTACACTCAAGTTTGTATAAAAATTGAATTACGAATTACATTGAGTGGACCCCAAATATAAATATAGCTTAAAGGGGTACCTTGTTGGATTTTGATGAAAGGTTGTGTCTTTCGACATATTCTTTATGTCTCGTTTATCTTATTTAATTGTTTATTGACAATATTGTTATACTTGTCTATTGCATATCCTTATTTTATGTATATAACACTAACAGATGAATACCATATTTACTAATTTTTGTTAGTGTATGCATCTTTCAATGGTTCACACTATGTTTTGAAGTGTTACACTTTGCTATCAATCTTGTTTGATATTTTTCTTATAGCCTCTATTTAGCTCTAGTTTGTTTGGTATTCTTTTTAAAAGTGTTGCAATTATGTATTTATTTTCTTTATATTACATAATAGTTGACTAGTTGAGGTGTGAATATGCTTGTTGCTCGACCTTTCCCCCTCCCACTGTACAAAAATAAAAATAAAACTTCTCACTAGCTATAATCCATAGTACCCATTTCACATGCCTTCTTACAAAAGTGTTTATTACTAAGTTGGAGATGCCAAAAATCCATGCATCTTGGAATTGCTTCTACGACATAAATGCCTCCCTAGACAAAAAAATAAACCCACATTGGTTCATAGATGTGGCCCACAACCACATATAAGCTCCAATATATCATTATCATTATGCCAATGTAAGTAGCCGCAAAAAATTGTTGCCTCTTACTAACATAATGGTTGATTGGTTGTGGTGTAAATATGTTTGTTGCTCAACTTTCGCCCCTTCCACCGTTCAATATTTGTTTTCAAATGCCTTCTATCCCCTATCCTAGGGATAACTAAGGAGATTATGTCTCAATGCCCGTAGGTCCTAGACATGTAGTATCAAGAGCCATACAACATGAGCTTGCCCCCGGAGGGCCAATCTTTTCTTTAGTGCATCTCATCTATCAACAGTAGCAACATCCATCCCACCTGCCTGGTGTTGAAGTAGTAGTGGGTCTTGCTCCATGAGGTAATGAGTCTGGGTATCATGGTATGTGTCACTCTGATTTTCAAAGCATTTGAATATGTTGCATTGAACTCTCCTTTATTTCATAATGTTTGCTTGGAAATTATGCTCTTTAACTTGTTCATACCTAAGGGGGGTGACATAATTCCCTAGTAAGTTGGTTCCCTTTAGGATGAGTTTCCACTAGGTGGGTCTATGGAAGGTCATCGTCCATTCCTTCCATACTTACCATTTTTCATCATTATCCCTCTCATCTTCCCCTACCTTGGTTCAAGCATTGGATTTGCCACACTAGTGGGAAGAAGGGGCTAAAGGCCTAGAGGGTAAAAGTAGTCGGCAAGATTCGCCAAAATAAAACCTTTGAGATGCTTCACATAGGGATTCCCAAGAAAGCAATAAAAGGCTTCTTAGTAAGAAAAGGGGACCTGTAAGATAAAATAAAACTCAAGGTCTAGTTGGTGGATGGGAGGTCTCATCATGAGCTGGCTTATTAGGTCCATGGGCATGTAGCAATATGACACTACCATCTATCTGGTCACCAAACCAGGGTAGTGGCTCTTGGTGGCATAGCGAAGAGAAAGGGGGTCTCATCATGAGCCAACTTTCTCATTTCCGTGAAGTGCTTGTGGGTAACGTTGTCACCACTGGTCACCATGCTAGGACAGTGTCCCCCAACTATTCACTTGAAAAGAAAAAGAAATAAGACAAAGAATAAAAGGCATGAATGGGATAGGAAACAATGGCATCCATGACAAGCTGCAGCTTTCCCTCTATAGAGGCACCCATAGGAAAGACCTACATTTCTCTGTTATCATTGTACCCTTTGCCCAAACTTCCCCCCTTCAAAATTTCACACACTTACATGACCTAGATTTGTCTTCATCTGGGAAACACCCCAAACTTTAGGAGGATTATCTCAATAGGACATCCTGAGATCCTCTCCAAACCTGACTTGTTAAGCTACATAACGTCTTTGAGCATTTGTCTGGGTAAAGGGGGGTTTGATGCACGTGTTTGGGTAATTTGATTATTGGATGTGATTGACATTGCTATGATCCCTGTGACTTATGAGCCCATGGATGGCATACTTTTTGTTGCTGCAGGACCATGCCCAATAAACATGTACATATGGGGAGATGATTAGTTCGGACCTCCATGGGGCTGAAAGCCCAGCAGATGGATGTTGTGACCCCAACTAGGGGCAGAGAGACACCAGAGGATGGCACTAGGAAGTAAGAAGGACATTTCCCTCGAGACACTTTGGCAGGCCTAGAACTAGGGGTGTCTTTCCCTTCTACCATGACATTGGCCCTTAAAGGTCCCTGGCGTCATCATGTTGACCCTTGACGTCATCTAGTTAGGGTTTGGCATTTATGAGGACGACTTGGTGCTAGTTGGCATGTGTGGTAGTATTTGAGGCCTCTCGAGGCCTAGTGCTTTGCATTTGATGCCTAATGTTCCATGTCGGGGGTCTAACGTCACCCTAGAAGGTCATGACATCATCCCTAAAGTGAAATTAGGGTTTTAGTTATTGATTTTATGTAAAAACTGGATTTTTTTATGTAAATTAGCCATGTCAGCCTTTTATTACCTAAAAGATAATTAAAGGTCATTAATATTGTATAAATAAGAGACAAAACTCTCATATTTTTTGGATTCACTCATCACACAAGTGGTGGTTTGAAATTCATCCTTCTTTAAGGTTTATTGGCTGAAATTTAGTGGTGCACACTTCTTGGAGGAGGCATTTCTTGGTGCACTTTGACAATTTTTCATGTGGAGTATCTTCAACTAGGTTTTTTGCTTGATTATTCTTGGTGAAGTAAGTGGAAAATATGCATTTATTTATTGTGGATGAATGCTTATGGTTAATTTTTCTTGTTTCATGTCTAAGATTATGAAATTGATTGCTTGAAATCCCAAGAGAAATACATATGTTAATATATTTTTCTCTATAGTCTTCCATGTGTTAAAATTTCTTGAAAGACGCATATCTTGAAGTAGATACTAGAGCCCTACCATTGTACAACACTAGTAACCCTACTTCTATGCACAATTGCATATTTTATTACAATTTGTCGAAGGAAAGGAGAAATCGCCAGGGCCTAACCTTTGTTACTTTCTAGCCATTATCTCTTGGAGATGGATTTTTGAGGCCTTGGGATACCAACACCTTTCTTATCCTCTCCATCCATATGACATATCATTATCATTGCTATTTATCCTCTAAGATTCGTTGCTGCCATTAGTGACTCCATTTACCCTAGAAAGGCACTAATCCACCACTTGCAAGTGTTAATTGATCAAACAAACACTCACACTTTTATCCTTGAAGCTTTTACTAACATTTGCTAACCCTAAACTAGACTAACTCCCAAGCTAACTTGTTGTTGTAGAAAAACATTTCTACAACCATAAAAACATACATTGATTGGATACATTTCCCTACATAACTTGCGCTTAACTCATTCAAAACTCAATTGTGATAATTGTTAGTCAATTTGTTAGATAAGTGCTAACTTTGTATGGTGTTTTCTTGCACTTTTGACCATTAGAATTTGTTGTTGTTGCAAAATAATTTACTCATGCTTCTACCGAGGATAATGAAGTCATGGTTGAAGAGCGAGAGACCGAAGATATAAAACACGATGATGAAGTATTAATGAGTGCTCCTCCCTCTGATGAAGCCATCCATGAGCCTATTCCTCCTGCACAAGAAGAAGAGGATGAGGTTAGTCACTTTCCTTTTCAAGTTTTTGATGATACCTTATTCTATGATTTAGAGGGGGAGGAAGAAAGGGAATCCTTGGACAAGATAGATCCTCCTTATTATGAAGTAGAATATGTAGAGACAAGTCACGAGGACAAGACAATGATGCATGCTCTTCCATATAATGAAGTTATCCAAATCCTTGAAGCTCCTGCATAGGAAGAAGTAAACACGATAAGTTATTTCCCTTTCCAATATTTTGAAGATGCTTTATTTTATGATTTGGAAATTGAAGAAGTGTTAGAGGAGCCATTGGATGTTTTAAACCCTTCATGTTATGATAAAGGTGATGGATTTGTTGATAATATTGATGAGTTCATACATGTTGGGAAATGTAAATGGGATGTGATTGGATATGATGGGGATCTTGTTTACAACATTGAGAATCATTTCCAAATGTTTCTTTTACAACTATCATATCGTGTTACTACTAATTCTGACATTTGGCAACAAGGAAATGATATAGTTACAAATATCTCTGAGGGTGATCTAGTTCTATGTCCTCTTGATGGTTTTCGGTCATGTAAAGGTTTAAGCTATTATTGAGATTCATTTCCTTTCATTAGATAACAATAGCATAAATAGGATCACTGAGAAATACATAATCACAAGAGACACATCATTTATCTTGGGAAACCCTCATGGGGGAGAAAACCCAACAAAAACTTCCTTAATATAGATAGCCAATACAATGCCAAGAGATAACTCAAACAATTACAGAAAGTCCTTTCCCAAGAATGCGCCTCTCTCTCTCTCTTCTTTCTTCTCCAACTGCAGCTCCGAACTTGCTTCTTGATGAACAAGTGAGTGTATATGAAAATGAGGCACTAGTCTCTTTATTTATACAATTCTGGCACATGTGGATGGAGGTATATTTTCACTAGCAGGGCCGACTTCTTCTTCTGGGTGGTTATAACCACCTTTAATATATTCTGGGGCCGACTTCTTATTCTGCCTATTACAATTAGGTTTTGACCAATCCGCAAAAGGGGATTTGGTCATTTACAATAGCCGACATGATCAATTCACAAAAGGGGATTGATCTAATGAATACTACATCAATAATAATTAGAATACTCTTTGCAGTTACATTATTTCAACACTCCCCCTTAACAAGAAGGGTATTCTACAACAACATCGGGCGAGAGAGAGGAAAACATCATCATCAACATCAGGTGAATGAGAGGACAACATAATCAACAACATCTTGGAACACTGACTGGCGTATCTATAAATCATTGGAAGTTTTCTCATCATCCACATCATCATTCACAATAGAGAGCTGGAATGATATCGTCATCTGTATCAACATGGATTAGTGTAAAACTAATACATCATCATCACAGCACGAGGCTAGTCACATCATCACAGCACGAGGCTGGCACTGATCCGTCAGGATTTTTCGAAATGACTTATGGTTGAGTTTTTAATTTGCATGAATTAATTAACCATTGGGAAACTTAACGAAGAGAGAGAAAAGAAATGAATTATACAACCATTTACATATTTTCAGATCTGAAAAACAATGAAAAAAAAAAAACAAACCATAATGCACAAGTTTGATAACGGAGTTCGACAACTTTGCCTACGTCTCCGGGCCTTTTCTCTGTGAGGGAGGCTTCTTGATTTCTTTTCAAAAGCTTATTAGTACATCTTTACAATGCCGATTGGCTTCTAGACTGATCTGGTCTTGTTCGCCATGATCTCTAGAATCTTGCACAACTTACGGCACCTGAAACGGATGTCCCGAGCTCTCAGAAATCGTCCGACATCATCTCTACCTCAACAGCTTCCCTGCCTCAAACTGGCTTAGACCCGGCTTTGCCTCAGCATCTCTGCTCTCCAAAACCGTCAAAAAGCTCTGCAAATCTTCCAAAGGCTGACCAAATGGCCTCAACATGGCCTTGGTTAAATAGTGGGGGAGTTAGTTGTCCATCTCCAACTTCCTCCACGAATTTAGGCTTTAAAAATGCCCAATAACCCTTAAAAATGGATTAATTACATTAAGAAAGCCCAAAGTGGTTATAAAACCCACTTTTAAACCATATAATATGGTTACATTGGGCTTTAGCCCCTTTCGTTGGGCGCGCGCACCTTCTATAAGGTCACATGAATTACCATGTGGCCACGCGCTATAGCGCGGGCCACCCCTAAGGTGCTAGCACCGGTCATATGTGATAAAAAGGGCAGAACCGTAGCTTGAAACATAACCGTGCACATACAGTTAACACCCCGTGCCTCCGCCGTATGGTCACATCAATGCACAAGAACCAGGGGTCGGGGCTAAGCCCCGGCCCTGCCCCAACCTATGAATACAATACAATATGAAGTTATATATAATATAATCCGCATTCCTAACAAGACTCAAGCGGTGGCACTACGGTTAGCGGAGGTTTGTCAAGTCGTTAACAAAGGCGGAGGTCTGGGGTTCGAATCCCCCGGGCCACAACAATTTTTAACATAGCCCACATTGACTAAACCCGGGGTGCCACGTGGTAGCCGCTGATTGGGCCACGTGGCATCTTACCATTCGCCCAAATGATGCCACGTGTCGATCGATGATTCGTCCACGTCACCTGCTACGTTAGCGCGACGTACTGCCATGTCATCCACCACGCAAGCCTGCAGTACTACCACGTCATCCGCCACGTCATCTGTCGTACGATGCTGACGTCATCCGCCATGTAATCCTGCCGCGTCATCTGTTGTACGATGCTGACATCATCCCGTGCCACGTGTCACCCTTCCAGTGGGGACACGTGTCACCTCGGGATTGGTCCAACCGTACGTCCAAACGCCAAATCTGCCTGACACGTGTCATGCTCTGAGGTTGCCACGTGTCCTGTACAGAAGCTGCCACGTGTCACTATACGAAATTTCCACGTGTCACTGTACGGATTGACACGTGTCCTGTACGGACTGTACGGACAGGTACAGTCAGCATCCCAAAATTTTACTTGTTTGGCTCGGCGGACAGAATGCGATATCTTCTTCATACGGACTCCGTTTGACATAAAAATTATACCACCGGAATCAGGAAGATGAGACGGACGCAATGGTGTTGGTTTCGTCAGATTCCGAGCACTTTCATTTTTGAGCATTTTTCATGCCCTGACAGTCTTCTGAATCCGATTTCGGATCACACCTCCCAACAATAAGACCTTTTGGTCCCCAAAAGGTTACAGACCACTCGACAAGCTCGGGATAGGCCACCCAACTTGCTCTTTGTCTCTGAAAGATGATTACATCAGGGGAAGCAAAACACAATGAAGTTGAGACATCCACTTTTGGCAGAACCAAGTGACTGTTTTCTTTCCTTCACGGTGTTCTTCTTGCTTCGCTGGCAATCCTTCCTCCTTCGTGGGTGCATGAAAAATCCTCTTTCCCTTCTTTGGACGAAGCTCTGGATTAAGCTTCCAATAGCTGGCCTCTTGATGTCCACTCTTGCTGCAAAACGTACAACGAGTTTTCG
>ML777817.1:1525397-1537215 GCA_009831015.1 Picea engelmannii
ATGTTGTCTGAAACAGATGTAGAAGGCACTTCCTTCAATGCTTCTTTCCCCTTGTTGTTCTTTGAAGTTTTTGCTTGAACCGTGCTCTTTCGTTCCAAGTAGTCTTCATACAACACCTTTACCATCTCGGCCATGGCAAACACTGAATCTCTGAACTCCTTCTCATCTTGAGAAAGTCCTCCTGTAGATGCCATTTTCCTCCTTGAGATGTGCTCTTCCCTGGTTAACATGCAACTCAATTCCAAACATCAACCTGGCTCTGATACCACTTGATCCGTCAGGATTTTTCGAAATGACTTATGGTTGAGTTTTTAATTTGCATGAATTAATTAACCATTGGGAAACTTAACGAAGAGCGAGAAAATAAATGAATTATGCAGCCATTAACATATTTTCAGATCTGAAAAACAATGAAAAAAACAAAAACAAACCATAATGCACAAGTTTGATAACGGAGTTCGACAACTTTGCCTACGTCTCCGGGCCTTTTCTCTGTGAGGGAGGCTTCTTGATTTCTTTTCAAAATCTTATTAGTACATCTTTACAATGCCGATTGGCTTCTAGACTGATCTGGTCTTGTTCGCCATGATCTCTAGAATCTTGCACAACTTACGGCACCTGAAACGGATGTCCCGAGCTCTCAGAAATCGTCCGACAACATCTCTACCTCAATAGCTTCCCTGCCTCAAACTGGCTTAGACTTGGCTTTGCCTCAGCATCTCTGCTCTCCAAAACCGTCAAAAAGCTCTCCAAATCTTCCAAAGGCTGACCAAATGGCCTCAACATGGCCTTGGTTAAATAGTGGGGGAGTTAGTTGTCCATCTCCAACTTCCTCCACGAATTTAGGCTTTAAAAATGCTCAATAACCCTTAAAAATGGATTAATTACATTAAGAAAGCCCAAAGTGGTTATAAAACCCACTTTTAAATCATATAATATGGTTACATTGGGCTTTAGCCCCTTTCGTTGGGCGCGTGCACCTTCTATAAGGTCACATGAATTACCATGTGGCCACGCGCTATAGCGCGGGCCACCCCTAAGGTGCTAGCACCGGTCATATGTGATAAAAAGGGCAGAACCGTAGCTTGAAACATAACCGTGCGCATACAATTAACACCCTGCGCCTCCGCCGTATGGTCACATCAACGCACAAGAACCAGGGGTCGGGGCTAAGCCCCGGCCCTGCCCCAACCTCCGAATACAATACAATATGAAGTTATATATAATATAATCCGCATTCCTAACAAGACTCAAGCGGCGGCACTACGGTTAGCGGAGGTTTGTCAAGTCGTTAACAAAGGCGGAGGTCCGGGGTTCGAATCCCCTGGGCCACAACAATTTTTAACATAGCCCACATTGACTAAACCTGGGGTGCCACGTGGCAGCCGTTGTTTGGGCCATGTGGCACCTTACCATTCGCCCAAATGATGCCACGTGTCGATCGATGATTCGTCCATGTCACCTGCTACGTCAGCGCGCCGTACTGCCACATCATCCGCCACGCAAGCCTGCCGTACTGCCACGTCATCCGCAACGTAAGCCTAGCGCGTCATCTGTCGTACGATGCCGACGTCATCCCGTGCCATGTGTCACCCTTCCAGTGGGGACACGTGTCACCTCGGGATTGGTCCAACCGTACGTCCAAACGCCAAATCTGCCTGACACGTGTCACACTCTGAGGCTGCCACGTGTCCTGTACGGAAGCCACCACGTGTCACTGTACGAAATCGCCACGTGTCACTGTACGAATTGACACGTGTCCTGTACGGACTGACACGTGTCCTGTACGGACTGTACGGACAGGTACAGTCAGCATCCCAAAATTTTGCCTATTTGGCTCGGCGGACAGAATGCAATATCTTCTTCATACGGACTCCGTTTGACATAAAAATTATACCACCGGAATCAGGAAGACGAGCCGAACGCAATGGTGTTGGTTTTGACAGATTCCGAGCAATTTCATTTTTGAGCATTTTTCATGCCCTGACAGTCTTCTGAATCCGATTTCGGATCAGGCACATCATCACAGCACGAGGCTAGCACATCATCACAGCACGAGGCTGGCACATCATCACAGCATGAGGCTGGCACATCATCACAACAATTAAGATGGCACATCATCACATCAATTAAGTTGTCACATCATCACAACAATTAAGCTGGCACATCATCACAATAATTAAGTTGGCACATCATCACAACAATTAAGGTGGAAACACCACACAACAATTAAGCTGGAAACACCACACAACAATTACGCTGGAAACACCACACAACAATTAAGCTGGAAACACAACACTAGGCTGGCATTTCAACACAACACTACTCCCCCTATCGAGGGAGGTCCTTTCGGACTATACCAAGCTTATCTCAAAAGTGCTAAAACTTTACACGAGATAGAGGGTTGGTCAACACATCGACAACCTGTTCATTCGTGCTAACATATTGAAGCTTTATGGCTCCTCTCTGCACCATGTCACATATGTAATGGTATCAGATCTCTATGTGTTTCGACTTGTCATGAAATACATGATTCTTTGTCATCCTTATGTAGCTCTAGTTATCACATAGGATTGTGGTTGCTTCCATCTCTAGGTTGAATAGACCAGTCAACAACTTATGAAGCCATATGGCTTCACAACTGGCAGAACACGCAACAATGTATTCTGCTTCCGTTGTACTGGGAGCAATGCTTGATTGCTTCCTACTCTGCCATGAGATCATGGCTGATCCCAAACTGAAACAACATCCTGAAGTGCTCTTCTTGTCAGAGACACTTCCAACCCAATCTGAATCAGTGTACCCAGTCAGTGTGAAATCATGATCTCCATCATAGCCGAGACCACAATCTAATGTACCTTTAAGGTACCTCATCACATGTTTTGCAGCAACTAGGTGAACATGTCTGGTTTCTACCAGAAACTGACTCAAGGTGTTCACAACAAAACAAATATCTGGTTTTGTGTTCATCAGGTACATCAACGATCCAATGATCTGTCTATACAGTGTGGCATCAATCAATTCTGACGAAGTGTCGACCGGTAGCTTCAACTTCGCTTCCATGGGTGTATTCATGGACTTTCACTCCAACATGTCAAATCTCTTTAGGATTTCGACTGCATACTTCCCTTGGTTAAGGAAGATTCTCTCTAGGCTTTGCTATGCCTCAAGACCTAAGAAATAATGCATTAGGCCAAGGTCTTTCATCTCAAATTCTGAAGCGAGCTTCTTCTTACATTCAGTGATGAGATTTTCTTCTCTAGTTAAGAATAAGTCATCCACATACAACAGAAATATCATCGGCTCATCATTCATAACCTTGAAGTAGAGGTTAGAATCTGCTTTACTCTTGGTAAAGCCCAAGCTCATCATAAAACTATCTATCCTACGATACCAAGCTCTAGGAGCTTGCTTCAACCCGTACAGAGCCTTCTTCAACTTGCAGACATGAGTCTTCCTGTCTTCAACTTCAAATCCTTGAGGTTGTTCTATATATACTTCCTCTTCGTTGACACTATTTAGGAAAGCTATCTTTACGTCCATCTGGTGTAACTTCCACTTCATCTTAGTTGCAAGCTCTATGATGGTTCTGATCGAAGTGTATCTGGCTATAGGAGCGAATGTCTCTTCATAGTCGATTCCTTCCTTTTGAGAAAATCCACGAGCGACAAACCTTGCTTTATACTTCTCAATACTTCCATCAACAACATGCTTTATTTTGAAGAGCCTTTTGGAAGATATCACACCCTTGCTCTTCGGTCTGAGAACTATTTCCCATACATCATTCTTTATTAAGGATTGGTATTCTTCTGTCATGGCATCTGCCCATTCTTTCTTCTGAATGGCTTCTTCAAAGCAGGTAGGCTCCTTCTCTAGGAGATCACACATCAAAACCATATAATTGGATAATGGATTAGGTCTCTTCACTTGTCTCGTGGTTCCTTCGGAAACACCATACTTCTCTCCATCTTGAATAATCTCCCTAGCCCAAGCATGCTTTCTCTTATGGGAGATCGTCATCTGAGGAGGTTCTTGAAATTCTACTATGTCATGATCTTCTAGAATTTCCTCATCAGGGGAAGCTATGACTTCCCTCACTGGTTCAACAACTCTGGGAACCTTCCTCACTGATTCTGGAACTCGGGGAGTTACAGGTTCCTCTTCATATACTTCTTCAAGCTGGAATCTTCTTAATTTCTTGAGTGTTGCATCTTCATCAAAGGTCACATCCCCGTTGATCTCAATATGATGATGACCTGGTATATAAATCCTGAAGGCCTTGGAGGCCTCACAGTATCCCACAAATATTCCCTTCTTTCCTGAGGGGTCCAACTTGTTTCTCTTCTCTTTCGGAATATGTACGAATCCCAGGCAACCAAATATTTTGAGATGACTTACCTTTGGCTTCTTTCCGGAGAACATCTCTTCCGAGGTCTTGAAACCAAGTGCACTATGGGACAATCGATTTTGTATATATACCGTTTTTTTTGTTGCTTATGCCCATAAGCACATTGGAAGATCTTGATCATGGATCATGGTCTTCACTGCTTCCATTATCGTTCTGTTCTTTCTTTCTACTACACCATTTTATTGAGGATTGTAGGTAGTGGTGAGCTCCCTCTTGATCCCGACATCTTTGCAGAAGTTCACAAACTGTTTTGAGGTGTATTCTCCTCCATTATCTGACCTGAATATCTTGATATTTCTTTCAGAAAGATTCTCTATCAAGGCTTTGAATTCCTTGAATTTAATGAACACTTCATCTTTTGATTTCAAAAGGTAAACCTAGGTTTTACGAGAATAATCATCAATAAAAGATACATAGTATACATACCCACTGATGGAGGATGATGGCATTGGGCCACACACATCTGAATGAATGAGTTCTAAGACTCCTTCTGCCTTGTTGTCTCTCTTCAGAAAAGGTTTCTTGCTGTTCTTCCATTCTGCACATCCATTGCACATGCCTTCATGGTCAACCTTGAGTTCAAGTAGACCTATGACTACTTTACATACATATGGTAATGTCTTGTAGTTGATGTGGGCTAATCTTCTATGCCAAAGTTCATATGGACTCTTAATGGCGTGGGTCATGGCTGCTTCTGAGTGACCCTTTAGCTTATACAAGCCACCTTCTTCTTTTCCAATGATGATTGCTTCTTTCATGGTTTCTCCTTTAGCCCACATAAGAAATTCTCCATCTATAAAGGCAATTCTGAAGCCTTTCTTTTCTAGGGCTGATATGGACAGTAAGTTCTTTGTCAAACCTAGTACATAGAGTATGTCCTTCATCTTCATTGAATTTCGTGAATTGAGATTGTAGTTTGATTCTCCCACTCCCTTGGTAGGGTATTGATAATCATCTACAAGTGTAACCTTTTGAGAGAACTTCTTTTCTGCAATGCAAGACAGGATATCTCTTTGGCCTGTCATGTGCTTGGAATCACTGCTATCAATGAGACAAGTGTCCTCTCCAGGTGTTACCGATCCTGAGAGTGCCGAGATTAAGACATAGTCTTTGATTTGTTCTCTTAACATCTTTGCGGGTGGCTCTTCATCTTCAGCTGCATGGGCATGGTGCCTCTTATTTTTCCTCTTGTATTCTTCTCGTCTAGCTGGACAATGTCTCGCAATATGTCCCATCTTGTCACAATGATAGCATTGGTAAGATGAGAAGTCTCTTTCTTTTCTTTGTCCTTTCTTCTGGAATCTCTTAGGTTGAGATTCTTTATGTATGAATTTGCTTTGGGGGTGATACACTTTATGAGTTTCTTTCTAGAAGTAAGGCTTCTTTCTTCTTCCTTTGGTGTGAGTAGCTAGGGCTTGATCTTCATCTCTTGATTGTAAAGCTTCCTGGATAGCTACTCTTGATTCTTCTTGAATGCATTCTTCCCAAAGACTGTCAAATTTTAGTTTCTCTATTCTAGCACAAATAGTTTGGATGAATGCATCCAAAGGTCTTGTGAGACCATTAAGGGCTGTCATTATGAGTTCATCTTCGTCTATGGTATCTCCAATTGCTTCTAGCTATTCTTTGAATTCTGATGTTCTGGAGAAATATTCCTAGATCGATTCTCCTTTCTACATCCTTGTATTCTTGAGTTGAGTCCTTAGATTCATCTTCTGGTTTATGTTATTTCCTTCATATAATTTGGTTAGGGAATCAAACATTTCTTTTGGAGTCTTTTTTGACGACACTTGAGGAATCAAGTGATCTTTGATAGAATCTGCAATGATTCTTTTAGCCCTGATCGTGTCCTTTTGGTGTTTTTCTTTATCTGCAACATCAGTGGGTTCTAGTACTTCTTCTTTGACGAATCTTGCTAGGTCATTCTCTCCAAGAATGAGACCAATCCTATACTTCCAGGCATGAAAGTTTTCCACACCTTCCAGCTTGTCAACAAGCTTAGTGCTTGTAGACATCTTTTACCTGGAGCTAGGAAAATGACCAAAAATGAAAATGTTCAAAAATGAATTCTAAACTTACCAAGAGGTGCGCTTGGTTGAGGCGAGTAGCCTGGTGTGTTTGGATTTCAAAAAATCCAACTTTTACCCTTCAAACTTGATCTGTATATTTCTGGACTGGTGCTTCTGGTTTTCTGGTACTTCTGGTACTCTGGTTTTCTGGAACTTTGTAAAAACTAGGGTTTCACTTTCCGGGAGATCTAGCCACTGAAAAGTTGCGCCAAGGATGCCAAAGTGATCCTTGAGGAAGGGCACACTTTTCTAGATGGTTTTGCGGCTGAAATACTTCATAAAAAAAAATCCCTAATTTGCATGTACGACAACAGTGAAATTTTTCACTTTCTTTTGTGAAAGATGCTCTCTTCAGCTTAGATCTGATACCATGTTAAGGTTTAAGCTATTATTGAGATTCATTTCATTTCATTAGATAACAATAGTATAAATAGGATCACTGAGAAATACATAATCACAAGAGACACATCATTTATCTTGGGAAACCCTCATGGGGGAGAAAACCCAACAAAAAATTCCTTAATATAGATAGCCAATACAATGCCAAGAGATAACTCAAACAAATACATAAAGTCCTCTCCCAAGAATGTGCCTCTTTCTCTCTCTTATTTCTTCTCCAACTGCAGCTTCGAACTTGCTTCTTAATGAAAAAGTGAGTGTATATCCAAATGAGGCGCTAGCTTCTTTATTTATACAATTCTGGCACATGTGGACAGAGGTGTCTTTTCACTAGCAGGGCCGACTTCTTCTTCTGGGTGGTTATAACCACCTTTAATATATTATGGGGCCAAATTCTTATTCTGCCTATTACAGTTATGTTTTGACCAATCCGCAAAAGGGGATTTGGTCATTTACAATAGCCGGTATGATCAATCCGCAAAACGGGATTGATCTAATGAATAATACATCAATAATAATTAGAATACTCTTTGCAGTTACATTATTTCAACAGGTCATACCTTGAAGATTTTAATGAGTATCCTTTTGAGCACTTGGATTTATTCTATGTAGAAGATTATCAACTATTGAAATATTGTAACTACAAAGAGTATTCTATTTATTATTGAGTTATTATCATTAGATCAATCCCCTTTTGTGGATTGATCATGTCGGGCATTGTAATTGACCAAATCCCCTTTTGTGGATTGGTCAAACCCTAAATATAATATGCAAATTGAGAATTCGACACCCAGGCTAATTAAAGTGGTTTTAACCACTAAGAAGACAAGTCAACCCTGCCCAGTGAAGAGACACCTTTCCATCACCTACCAGTTTGTATAAATAAAGGAAGCCAATGCCTCATTATCTCACTCACTCATTCGCTCATCCAGTGCACAAGTTTGGTAGCTGTAGTTGGGAGAAGAAGGAAGAGAGAGGCACATTGCTCAGTGTTGGATATTCTCTAGTGTTTTGGTTTATTGTCTTGGCATTCATTGGCTATCTATATTAAGGAAGTTTTTATTGGGTTTTCTCCCCCATGAGGGTTTCCCAGGATAAATGATGTGTATCTTGTGATTGTGTTTCTCTCAGTGATCCTATCTATGCTATTGTTATATAGTAGATTGCAAAGAAAAATAATAATAGCTCAAAACTTAACATGGTATCAGAGCTAAGCTAAAGAGAGCATCTTTCATTGGATAAAGAAAAATGTCATTGTTGCCATATAAGAAAATTAGAGTTTTTTGTTGAAGAGGAATATCAGCCTAAAAACCATCTAGAAAAGTGTGCCCTAGCCTAGGGAACTCTTTGGCACCTTGAGCACACCTTTTTAGTGAACAAAACTCCTGGAAAGTGAAACCCTAGTTTTCAATGGTACTAGAAAACCAGAAGTACCAGAAAACCAGGAAACTAGAATTAGTACCAGAAGTACCAGTCTAGATTTCTGCAAGCTCAGTTTCAAGGGATAAAATTTGGATTTTCAGAAATCTGAGTACACCAGCTTACTCGCCTCAACTCTAGGCATCTAGCCACTGGATCATAATGTCAAAATTTGAAGTTTGAAAAATTAAGGTTTTCTCATAAAACCCTAAATTGCAGTAGCAGTATCAGTTGAAGTATCATCTGCAGTACCATTTGCAGTCACCCTTGAAGTTTTTAAGAGTTGGTAATTATTATTGTTGCTACCAGATGGTGCCACTACCTGCAAATACTATCAGAGGTATGTATTCACATATGTTTAAACTGTTAAGCTTTAAAGGGAATTTGCAGGAGAATGGATCTCTTGCCATAGATCTAGAAGAATCTCAAGATCGAACACATTCAGTGGAATAATGCAACCCATGTTTGATTATTCTGATATGCATCTACTTGTTATGACATTATTTTGATCTAATTTGCATGTTGAAGCTATGACCATCATACTGACCTTTGGTCAAAATTTAAGTCAAACTATTAGATTGATTAAAGTTGAGATCATAGAGTTTATCCTCTAACTCAACTTTTTGTCAAGATAACATATTGTCTTAGTACAAAAGACATGTTGAAGAAAGCACTCGTCATCTTGAGTGAAGGAGACTTGGATGAAAAGCAACACAGTCATTCTTGAGGACAAGGCTCCAGGTTATAGGTTTGATTAATTAAGTTGATAAGATTCAAAGTTGCACATGACAAGTTGATAACTACCCCTTTACAAGTAAACACTATAGTTGAGGTAGCATTCTTTGAAAATTATTATACTTGGTAGCATGTGAGCATATTGAGATAAATGCTTAATGTAATCATTTACCAGATACAACTAACATCTCCTCTAGGAGAAACTTCTTGTGGTGGTTCTATGTTACCATGGCAGAATGTTTGATCACAACACTAGAAGAGTGTTGACCTCATTTCGTATTGTATTTCTTACTTTTGATCTTTGTTTCAGAAAGGTCACAAGTGAAAACTCTAAAGGAGGTACTGTGACGATTATTCGTACTATTGCTTTAGTTACTATTATCAAAAGAGTGTTATTCTTGCTTGTTGTTTTGTTGACCTTGTTTTAGGTCACAGGTGATAACCCTGAGGAAGCTATAGTGAAGGTTGCAGAAGGAAACATATTAGATGAGACATGAAGCAGACTATATACATAACCATATACATTCATGTACCAAAGAAGATGAAGAAGAAGCTATCTTTTGAAATGCATAGTATCTCATATGGAGATTGATTATAAGGAGAAGAAGGCTCCAAAGATGATCGAACATTAGAAAATAACTCACAATAGATTTGTTCAAAGGATAATGAAGCCAGCTTGATAGAAAACATAATTCACTCCAAGTCTAACTCAACTTTTCATATTTAGACTTGGTATTCAACACCAAGTATACCCCATAAGAGATGATGGAGTTCTTGTAGACTCAGAAGAAATCGAGAGTAATCCTGATATTAGAAAGGATCAAGATGAAGAGACAACTTCCAGGACTGGGAGACAAATGCCATGAGAAGACTAGATCCTAGCTTCATAAACTTCTAGGAGATATGAAATCTCCTGGGAACATTCCCTTGTTTCAGTGACAGAGAAGGAAGCCAGTCAGAAAGACTAGGATAGGGATTTTTTTGTGAGACTAGAAGAGAAGTCAGTATTGACTTCCAAGATTGATCTAATATATCAAGCATGTTGCAGATGTACAAAGCCTGATGTGTGTCAAGAGGATTCTCCCAGCAAGAGGGAGAAGACTATGATGAGACACTTACTCCATAAATTGAAGAAATAGTTCCAGTATTCATGAAGACAACCAGAACAACAATGATTCATGTATAGTATGAGATGCAGGGGAGAAATCCCCATATTTAAAATTGAGTGGCAATTGGTGCAGTACATTAGTTGGGACATGGAGACATGACTACGATAAAATATAGAGTTACCTCCATGAAAGAAGAAGAGCTACCTTCAGTATCAGTTATTGAGCCACTCTCAGTTTCAGATGAAGTTGTTGTCATGATAGAAAAAGAGGAGTTACTCATAGATTTCAACAATCACAGTGAGAATGGAGCAACCATTCTCAGCTTCAGAGCAGTTACAAGTGCAGAGTCCCAATTCCAGAAGGAATAGTTGCAGAAAGAGGAGAGGACATACTCTCAGGCAGTGAGACATATAGTGCTTTGCAGAAAGAACATAGAGCTAGCACATGATTGTGCAGATTAAGTTTCAACTGAGCAAGTGTACCAGATTGGTACAATGTAATGGGAAAATTTGGTTTGAAGTTGAAGAGGTATGCAGGTTGAAGAAGGATCTGTACAGGTTGACACAAGCTCCTAGAGCTTGATATGGTAGAATTGACAGTTTCCTGAAGAGTTTGGGCTTTACCAAGAGTAAAAATGATTCTAAAATTTACCTCAAGGTCATGAATGACGAGCCAATAATGTTACTACTATATGTAGATGATGTATTCTTGACAAGATGAAGAAAATATCATCATAGATTTCATAAGAATCTCGCTACAGAGTTTGATGAAAGACCTAATTCTTTATCTCTTAGGTCTTGAAGTTTGGTAGAACCCAGAGAAGATCTTCCTTAACCAAGGGAAGTATGCAGTTGAAATAATGAATAGGTTTAACATGTTGGAATGTAAATCCATGTACACACCCATGGAAACGAAGTTGAAGCTCCTGGCAGAAACTTCGTCAGAATTGGTTGATGTTACTCTATACAGACAAATTATTGGTTCGATGATGTATCTGACGAATACCGGACTAGATATATATTTTGTTACCTTTTGAGTCAATATCTGGTAGAACCCAGACGTGTTCACCTTGATAATGCAAAAAATGTGATGAGATACCTTAAGGGTGCATTGGATTTTGGTCTCTACTATACTAGAGATCATGACTTCAGATTGTATGGATATAATGATTTAGATTGATCTAGAAGTGTTTTTGATAGAAAAAGAACTTCAGGATGTCGTTTCAGTATGGGGTCAGCCATGACTTCATGGCAAAGTAGGAAGAAACCCAATATTTCTCCCAGCACGACAGAAGAAAAATATATTGCAGCATGTTCCGCCAGTTATGAATCCATATAGCTTCTTGACAAATCTATTTGATCTGAATATGGAAGCCACTGTGATCCTATGTGATAACCAGAGTTGTATAAAAATGATGTGTTCCATGATGAGTCAAAGCACATAGAGATCTGGTATCAATTCATTCATGATATGGTGCAGAGAGGAGACATAAAGCTCCATTATGTTGGCACATATGAACATGTTGTTGATGTGTTGACTGTTGAGTTTTGTACCTGAGGAGGTGTTCCCCATGTGTTTTCCCTCCTTAGCACATGTGGGAAGGTTTATGGCACTTTGTCCTAGTACTTTATGTCTATTTGTACTTTGACTTTGGATAAAGTACATTATGTCACTTTTGG
>ML777817.1:1552022-1569339 GCA_009831015.1 Picea engelmannii
GACTTCAGATACGTCAAAGCAACCAAGAAATTTTTATTTTTCAAACCAAGTATATCAAAGAAATGCTAAAGAGGTTCAAAATGGAAGATTGCAAACTAATTATCACTCCCATGCAAACCAATTGTAAGTTGAGCAAAGATGATGATTTGAAGTCTACAGATTAGAGGCAATACAGGTCAATGATTGGCAACCTACTATATGTGACAACATCCAGACCAGATGTAATGCAGACAGTTGGACAAGTGGCACGATTTCAAGCAGCACCAAAGGAATCACATGTATTAGCAGTAAAGAGGATCTTCAGATATCTCAAAGGAACAAAAGAGTTTGGATTATGGTATCCAAAAGGAAAAGATCTATCACTTATTGCCTACACAGATGCAGATTGAGCAGGTTGTATTGATGACCGACGAAGCACTAGTGGAACAACGTTCTACTTAGGTGAGTGTTTGGTATCATGACTAAGCAAGAAACAATCATCAATATCTTTATTTACAACCGAGACAGAGTATATTGCAGCAACAACATGTTGTACACAGGTTCTTTAGATGAAACAAACTTTGACAGATATATAGATTGAGTATGATGAGCCCATTCCAATATATTGTGATAATACAAGTGCCATCAATATCTCAAAAAAACCGATGATGCACTCCAAGACGAAGCACATTCCAATCAAGTATCACTTTCTACGGGAACAGGTTGCAGAAAATAACATCAGAGTTGAGTATGTGGACACAAAAGAACAAGTGGAAGACATCTTTACAAAACCACTTCCACGGGAAGCCTTTGAATATCTTCGCCAAAGACATGGAGTTATTTCTACTCCAAAATGAATGTTTTTTGAATGCTTATCTTATATGTCTTATATGTACATGAGGAAGCACCATAAGAGGACAGTTCAATCAGGGGGAGTAACCCTAGATGGAAAGATACCTTTGCTATTGATGAAAAAAGGGGAGAGATTTATCAGATGTAGAGGATAGAAGCAGATTTATCAGATGCAGAGGACAGAGGCATGGTTCTAGGGGGAGCATGAGTGATATGATTTCAATATTGCATCAAAGTGTTGCCATCAATGCCAAAGGAAGAGATTGTTGATTAAGGTTGGTTGTCATTGATGTCAACCCTTGAAGAAAGCCCTATAGAAAAAATATTTGGGTAATGGACCCAAGATTGTTTGATGTAAATATGACTCATTATTTTTTTGTCATGGTTGATAAGAAGTAAATATGGATGAACTCGAAAGTGGTCCCCTTATATTGAAAGCCCTCACAGGAAAACGCTTTGCGGAGTAAGAGAACCCATGCTTAATTGTGGAATAATGAGATGAATGATAGTGAAATTGTCAGGGAAACTATCCTAGATGGATAATGCTTGTCATGCCATTTCTGGTGGTATGCAGAACGTCACATAACTCCTCACGGTTAGAGAGTTATGACCATGTGAAGTTGGAGAACCCAGGTTTGGGTAATGGACCCAAGTTTGTTTGATGGATAATGGTATGATTTTTGCTATATTTGAAGGTAATACTATTCTATATGGATAGTACATGTCATTCCATTTATGGTGGTATGTGGAATGTCACATAAATCCTCACGGTTTGAGAGTTATGGCCTTACGAAGTTGGAGGACCTTTATATGTCATCTAGAAGCTCCAAAAGATCAAAGTAGTCAAAGTGGTTTAAGAGATTTTAAAAGGTAAATAATAAAGTTAAGTGATGAGTGTATTATAATTCAAAGTGAATACAAAATAAATTATTTCAATAAAAAATTTAATAGAGAAATTAGAAGTGGGTTAACCTTAAAATAAGGAAAGTGGGCCAAGTGACCTAGAAGATGTTTTTAAGGAAGCTACTTGGAGAGTATAAATAAGAGGCAAGGCTCTCTAATTTTAATCACACTTGAGAATATTGAATATCTATAGGTTTCTAAGGTAAACAAGGATATCTAAGTTGAATTTCTGAGGGAAGGTGAAGAAAAGAATTTTTGATGGTGTTTTCTAAGGTATGTTATTTACAGGTCATCTCACCATTTTCACTATAAATTTTTTTTTTATAATGATTCAAAGTGTGAAATTGCTATGAAATTTAAAAACCATACCCAAGTATCTATGGTAAAAAATTCAGCTTGTGGGTCGTTGTATTTTGGGATTTACACTCCGTGGAAAACAAGGTTTGTGGCTAGTCCTGAAACTAGTAAAAAACAAATGTTTCGGGTAAAAACGTCATAACTTATTCATAACAGATCCAAATTCAATGAAGCAAAATGTGTTGGTTAGGGTACAATCTTTAGTATGCTGTGTAACATTTTCAGATCAATTCAACGAATATTTCGTGCGGGGCATGCTCGACAAGGTCACTCTCTAGAATAAGCCAGAATTCAACAAGGTATGTCATTTTTGCTATAACTCCTTTTCTGAGAGGTTCCAAGTACCTGGAGAAATTGCATAAAACACAGTGAAGAAAATTGTGTATCAGTTTCAGATATTTATACATTACAGGTTTAAATTTATGAATACTTCAAGTTAGGGTTGTTGACTAATCCAAAACTAGGCATGTGAGACTAAAGAAAAGTTTGATGAAAATGCTAGTCTCTTGTTGTTAAATTTAAGGAAGGTTTGCAAGAATGTGACAATATAAACCGAGTCTATTATAGAGCTACAAATTAGATTTGTATAATGAAATTGATGAGGGCTTTTGGTTGAGGTACATGTTGAGTACATGGTTGAGACAAGTAGTTGATGAGTTGGCACATACATGAGGTGTATAGTTGATGATGTTGGTACATATTGATGAGTTATAGTTGATGAGTAGTTGATAGATGATTGGTACATACTTGGTACATGGTTGGATGCACTTGTTTATGGTATAGGTTGATTACAGGTTGGTGAATGGTTGATGCACTTGTTTATGGTACAGGTTGATTACAGGTTGATGCATGGTTGATGCAAGGTTCAAATTTATTGGTACAGGTTTACAGTGCTATATCTCACAATGATAGTGTGACAGTGGTTCCATCATTCTACTTCTACTTCAGGGTGGTAGAACGGGGCAAAGACAGGTGATTGTAGCCACCTTCAGGTTGTAGCCGAAGAACATAGGGGGTTGTATCCTCCTTCTGGTTGTAGCCAGAGAATTGGGGAGTTGGAGCTTCCCTCAGGTTGTAGCCTGAGAAACTACGGGGTTGGAGCCTCCTTCCAGTTGCAGCTGGAAAACAAAGGAAGTTGGTGCTTCCAATGAATGTAATTCTTCAAAACATATAAGAAAAAACATTTTATGGTTTTCTCCCGATTTGGGTTTCCACGTTAAACACTGTTGTACTGTGTACGTGTGTGATTGTTTATTTCTTACTGCTCATTATTGGATAATAATTCTACATTGGTATAACATTTGAAGAAAAATTATTATAATTACATTATTACTGATTCACCCCCCCTCTTAGTAATCCAACACAATCTAACACCATAAAAACCAATGGTAAGATCAAATACCTATTGGAACACACAAAGATACTGAGAGGGGGGGTGAATCAATATTTCAAAGACTTTTTACTTTATCCAAATTATTAACATTGCATATTAGTATACATCGTTAAACAGAATTAGAAGAACACATTCACTATCATAAGATAAACACAATACACAAAATGTAACATGGAAACCCTTAATAGGGATAAAATCATAAAAAAATATTTCTTTTATAAGTCAATTATTACATTATCATACTCCAACCTCTGAGGGAGACCCATCCCTATTGTAAGCACCAACTTACAATACTACAGGCACCAACCTATCATAACAAGCACCCACTTTCTAATTGTAGACACCAATCTGCCAAGGCAACCAATGCTTTCTACAAGCACCAACTTGTAGAACTATAGGCACCAACCTGCACTGTAAGCACCCACTTGCTAATTACATACACCAATCCTTGCTACAAGCACCAACTTGTAGAACTGCAGGCACCAACCTACACTGCAAGCACCCACTTGCTAATAAAGAAGGCACCAACCTTCAATGTAAGCACCAACTTACAATGAGGACTTCAATCCTCTTTCAAGCTCCACCCTACCACCCTTAGACATTCAAATCTTCATTTTTTCCATTCTCTTTCAAGTCTTAGAGCCACTACTCTTTGCACTTCTTCTTCCACACACTTCTTGCTTCACTCTTCACACATCCCTTGCACCCCTTAGAACTCAGAGTCTTCGTTATATATCCCCACAACCACACACTTGAACTTCACAAGATCTTGGATATTTATATAAAAAGATACACCCAAATATTTGTCCACATACCCAAAGAATACGAGGTTGGATCTATATCTCCACAAAACTAGGCTGCATCGGCTTGTCCAAAACCCCTTCTTTTTCGTGCTTGATTTGTTCAAGAACAAGCCTGATGCAAAACTACCATCGGATCTGTTCCAGGATTCAATCCTGTCCATCAATTTTCTTCATTGTCGCACAACACACCCTCAAGCATTCAACAATCGTCCAAATTGTCCTTGATTTGATCTTGAACATTGGTATTCTTAACTTGCAAACGTTACATCTTCTTCTTGAATCAATCGTAGTCATTAAGTTGTTCACTACTCATCAAAACATGCAATGTAACCATAATGCATAACAACCGTCTGATCTAGACCTTGGATTAATCTAGACTGTTGATCTCATCTGCCAATACTTAGACAAATTGTCTAAGTCTTACAATGGGTTCGTGGATCTACGCCACATTTATTCACACCTCTACAACCTCCAAATTACATGCTCAAGTTTCGCCGCACTCATTTTGCACCCACACTTAGACACATTTTCAAAATTTCATTATGGGTCTCTTTGACCATTTGATCTATGACACGTGGCAATTTTATGGGTCGTCATATCTCCAACACGTGGCTACCTCCTACCCATCAAATCTCTCTCCTTTTGGGTTGTCTGATTTGTGACATGAGGTGACCTCCTGAGTCGTCGAATCTCTTACCTTCTAGGTCGTTCAATCTGTGATGCATGTCAACCTCTTGAGTTGTCGAATCTCTCACCCTCTAGGTCATCCGATCTCCCATTCTTGGTACTTAGTCATTTCTTCACACTTAGCCAATTCTTCAAGATCTTGCTGTGGGACCACTGGATTTGCTCTTATTCTTCTCATCTTCCCAATATTCTGTTGTGCTCACTCTCTGCAAAGTCTCAACACTTAGTCATTTTTCAAGACTTCTCTATCCATCCAATTCTTGGTACTTAGTTGTTTTTTCCTTTTGAAATTTTATGTTCCATGCTTTGTCTTTTAAGTTCAACCACATAAGCGGAGTTTGTGTTGATTAAGGTTGGTTGTCATTGATTTCAACCCTTGAAGAAAGCCCTGTAGCACAAAGGTTTGCATGATGAACCCAAGTTTGTTTAATGTAAATATGACTCATTATTTTCTTGTCATGGTTGATAAGAAGTAAATATGGATGAACTCCAAAGTGGTCCCCTTATGGTGAAAGCCCTCACGGGAAGACGCTTTGTAGAGTGAGAGAACCCATGATTAATGGTGGAATAATGAGATGAAGGACAATGAATTTTTCAGTGAAACTATCCTAGATGCATAGTTCTTGTCACGCCATTTCCGGTGGTATGTGGAATGTCACATAACTTCTCACGGTTAGAGAGTTATGGGCATGTGAAGTTGGAGAACCCAAGTTTGGGTAATAAACACAAGTTTGTTTGATGGATAACAGTATGAGTTTTGATATATTTGTAGGTAATACTATTCTATATGGATAGTACATTTCATGCCATTTCTGGTGGTATGTGGAACGTCACATAACTCCTCACGGTTTGAGAGTTATGGCCTTACGAAGTTGGAGGACCCTCATATGTTGGCTTGAAGCCCCAAAAGGTCAAAGTAGTCAAAGTGGTTTAAGATATTTTAGAAGGTAAATAATAAAGTGAAGTGATGAGTGCACTATAATTCAAAGTGAATACAAAATAAATTATTTAAATAATAAATTTAATGGAGAAATTAGAAGTGGGTTAACCCTAAAATAAGGAAAGTGGGTAAAGTGACCTAGAAGATGTTTTTAAGGAAACTATTTGGTGTTGATGTTTAGACAACATCGGGAAGACATTCTCTAAATATAATAATTAATAATACGATTATTATTGATTATTAAATATCATATATAATAAGTAAATGATAATAATAAATAGTTATTGATTATTCAAGGGACACATCCTTTCATGGATGGTCACGTTATGTTCCCTATATATGGAACGCTCATTATTGTAATAATATATTGAATGTTGATCTTATCTTATATGAAGAACAACCAACATGGTATCAGAGCGAGACTGGGATGTCTCCCTCACGGGAAGGCCCAGGAAAATGGGGAAATCCATGCCTGCTAGAGGGCAGCTGGTTGTGCAGTAAACTGTGGCGGGCAGTGCTTTTATATGAATTTCTCTGCATGGCTAAACTTGAGTCGAAACTCGCCTTTAGTACAAAGGTAACTTCTATGGATCTCTCTGGAATATCCATTGACGGGCTGATGGGAGCGGATGAGTGCAATATATTTCGATCTTTGAGCAAACTTACTACAAAAGCAACAATCCAAGTGATTGTTGATCATCCCGAGGGATCGTCAACACAAATATTGTGAGGGGAACTGTACCCAGTTACATCGAAAGGTATTGTTTTGTGTCACTACAAGAGAGATACGACGGAAATGACAGTCAACATGATGTATATATTACAGTTCTAATTACAAGGCAAACAAATTTTTTGCACAAGCTGCTGATAGTGATAAATGTCTCCAAGTTTGGGATAAGACACTTACGCTTTTAGGGCTACCTATGGACTGCATTTAGAGAAGAGTCCATCAAATTATGCCTCCAACATATTCATTTGACCTGTGATTGTCTGTACATGAAAAATAATATACGTTATTGGTGGTCGAATAGACAGATTCAAGCACAACAATGTCTACGTGTATGATCCAAAAATGTATAAATGGTGTGGTATAACTCCCACCATTATATCCAGGCGAGGGACTTTTGACGCCATTGTTCATGGAAGAATTTACATGTTCGGAGCATGCAGTGATCAAACTGATCCATGGGGTGAAATGTACGAGCCATCTACTAAGAAATGGACACACATTTCTAGTTCTCAAACCCTAATCGATGCAATTCACATTGGTTTTGACCACGTACTGAGCTCTACTGTTCTGGGCAATAAGATATTCATACGAAGCTTGGGGAATGGAATAGTGTTCGACGTGGAATACTCTTCTTGGTCTCCATTTCCACTAAATTTGTTGAATTACTGGTGGAACGATGTATCTACTGCAGCTGTTGTGCAAAATCTATTAATCACTTGTCACTGTGAGTATACCAAGAATGCTCCCAGACATGAACTCAACATGCAGGCCTACGATCCAGAGTTTGATGCTTGGCTTAAGTTAAAGGGCTTGATATTTGTTTTCACAAAGATGCATACAGATCGGACTTTATGACCGTAAATGGGAAGTTAATCATATATCACATATGGGATATTGATCATCTAAGATTCTCAGTAATTGAGATCAATGAAAAACTTCAGACAGGCTTGGTGGTCAATATTTTGTGGAATTGTTGGCTTCATCATTTCCAGAATCAATGGATTTTAGCGAAACCGACACATTCATTCTCAACATGATGATGAAACATATGTAAACAACTTACTGTTTTGGGAAATTTGGATTTCAGATTTCCAAGACGACTGCCCTATTTATTTGCAGAATATTTGAGATAAAAAGTATATGGATATATTCATTTATGAAACACGATTCCTATGAATGTAATGTATGTTCAAAATAGAAGTCCTAATAAGACTTTAAGGAACATAACTCTCGAGGAGGCCTTCACCGGAGTGAAGCATGAGGTTGGACACTTCAGGATATTTGGGTGTCTAGTATACATTCATATACACAAAGAGAAAAGTACCAAGCTAGAACCTTCAGGAAGAAAGGGTACATTTGTGGGGTACAATGAGTCTTTGAAGGCATACCGGATCTACATCCCTGGTCAAAATCAGATCGAGGTGAGCAGAGATGTTACCTTTGAGGAGGAGGTAGCCTTCATGAGATCTAGAGGATCTCACATGGATATTGATAGTGAGAAACAAGAAGAGACGGTTCCTTCTCCCCCTCACCCTCCAACAGTTTAGAGGGAGACAGTTGAGCCTATTGATCCCATTGATCTTGTACCTCTAGTTGATGTTCCTAGAGATATTGTAGTACGTCTGAAGAGATCTACATGGGCTCGTCAAAATCTGCAGGAGGTAGAAGGACATGCAGTTCCTCGTCGTACCTTCTAAGAGAGCAAGAGACTTTAGAGATATTCATGCTATGCCATAGCTATGAGCCACATCATTCATTTTGAGCCTTCATGTTATGAGGAGGCAACTAGTCAACCAATATGGAGAGATGCCATGATGGAGGAATATCAGTCCATCATGAAGAATGATGTGTGGGATATTGTTCCGAGACCTAAAAGGAAGTCTGTAGTGACTTCCAAATGGATCTATAAGATCAAACATACAACTGACGGAAGCATCGAGAAGCACAAAGCAAGTTTTGTTGCTAGAGGATTCTCTTAGGTGGAGGGAATAGATTATGAGGAGACATTTTCTCTTGTTGCTCGATACACTTCTATTTGAATGATTATTGCCCTCGCAGCATCCATGGGTTGGAAACTACATCAGATGGATGTGAAGAAAACCTTTCTCAATGGAGATATTGGGGAAGAAATATACATCGAGCAGCCAGATGGTTTCATCATACATGAGAAGGAATCTCACGTGTGTAAGTTGAAGAAGGCCCTGTATGGACTCAAGTAGGCACCCCGAGCTTGGTATGCGAGGATTGATGGACACCTGATGATTTTGGGCTTCAACAAAAGTGTTGTTGATCCCAACCTGTACTACAAAACTGTTAATGGTGAGGCCTTGATTTTGGTCCTCTACATTGATGATTTATTCCTCACAGTTACATAGAGCTTTATTATTGAATGCAAGTATGGGTTGGCCTCTGAGTTCAAGATGAAGGACCTTGGTATGATTCACTACTTATTGGGACTAGTAGTGTGGCAAAGAACTAATGAGATCTTCCCGAGTCAGGGGAAGTACACAATTGAGATATTGAAGAAGTTTGAGATACTGAACTTCAAGCTCGTGGCTATACCAACGATGACGAATCTAAAGAAACTAAGTGTTTCTTCTTTCGATTTTGACGAAATTGATCTGACTCTGTATAGACAGTTGATTGGATAATTGATGTATCTGGTTAACACCAGACCAAATATTTGCTATGCAGTGAGTGCACTTAGCCAAGTTTATAAGTCAACTGAGATAGGCACACTAGATTGTTGTGAAACATGTGTTGAGATACTTGCGAGGCACAATTTGACATGGTATGAGATATACTTCCAGTATTGATATGATATGGCAAAAATATATTGACTCTGATTAGGCAGGGAGCGCAGTGGACAGAAAGAACACCTTCAGGTGTTGCTTCACTTTGGGATCTTCCATGGTTTCCTAGTGTAGCAGGAAATGAACTTTTGTGGATTTGAGAACAACAGAAGCAGAGTACATTGCATTAAGTATGACAGTCCGTGAAGCAATGTGGCTTCACAAGCTCCATGCAGATTTATTCGAACATGTGATGGATTCCACCATTATTCATTATGATAACTAAAGTTGTGTGAATATCTCTAATAATCCAGTCTTTCGTGACAAATCGAACCACCTTAAAATCAAGTACCATTTCATCCGAGACATGGTGCAGAGGAAGGAAGTATTGGTGTAATACCTTCCTACATATGAGTAGGTTGTTGATGTTCTTACCAAACCAGGATGAAGTTTAAGTACTTCTATGACAGACTTGGTGTGGCAGAGAATGCCTCCCTCGCTGAGAGGGAGTGTTGATGGTTGCAACTTCCTGAGACGTTCTCCAGATCATATTCCTCTGTGACTGAGTTGAATTGATTTGTGAGGACACTTATCCGAGAAGGGATAAGTGGAACACTTATTTGAGAAGGAATAAGTGCAATTGAGATTATAACCCAACGTCCCATGTGGAGAGCACATGAGGACATGTCAAGGGAGTTGACCCTTGATGTCATACACTATGGGAGTTGACCCTAGTGTTTCTAGAGGGTGTAGCCTCTAGAAGTCCACATGGAATGCCATGTGTGACAAACTTTCTCCAGATCGTACTCCTTTGTGAATTGAGTTGAGTTGATCTGTGAGGACACTTATCCGAGAAGGGATAAGTGGAACATTTATTCGAGAAGGAATAAGTGCAGTTGGGATTATAACCCAACGTCCCATGTGGAGAGCACATGAGGACATGCCAAGGGAGTTGACCCTTGACGTCATACACTATGGGAGTTGACCCTAGTGTTTCTAGAGGGTCTAGCCTCTATAAGTCCACATGGAATGCCATGTGTGACAAACTTTCTCCAGATTGTACTCCTCTGTGAATTGAGTTGAGTTGATCTATGAGGAGACTTATCCGAGAAGGGATAAGTGGAACACTTATTCGAGAAGGAATAAGTGAATTTGGGCTTATATCCCATCGTCCCATGTTCAAAGAACATGAGGACATGTTAAGGGAGTTGACCCTTGATGTCTCACACTATGGGGAGTTGACCCTAACTGTTCCTAGAGGGAGTAGCCTCTAGAAGTCCACATGGGAGTGCCATGTGTGACAAATCTTTTGCTACTATGGTGGTTTTGTACGATCAGCGGAGACTGCGTGTCTCTGGACAGTAGTTGTGTAAGACTATGGAAAGATACCTCCCTAGCTAAGAGGGAGTGTTGATGTTTCAGCATCGGGCATAACTTCTCCTAGATTGGGCTGCAGACCAAGGGAGATATGATACATTTATCACAAAGGTGCATTTGTGATAAATGGGCCCAGACGTAGTCCTTCCTTGATCATGACAAGGAATAATATGGACTCGAGGTGCTTGAAGTGTTTTCCATATGTCAGTTAGCATCAAGCCGACATTCACTGATAGGTGTGTGCCTGTGGTGAAAGATCTTGGTATATTCTTTGTCCTAGTCATGGCGATTTGACAAGGACTGATAAAGACTCAAGATGATATATGTTATTACGTGCGGACCCAAAGTGAGCTTGAATTAATTGGCTCAGAGGGAGAGCCACAAAAGGAGTTTCTCCTTGGTTCAGGTGGGAGAGAGATGTCTCCCAAGACTGACAGACAAGTGTCATCAGTCTAGGGTGAAGTTTGTATACTTCAAAGACAAGAGTGGCATGTCACAGAATGTTTCCCTTGTTGAGAGGGAGTGTTGATGTTTAGACAACATCGGAAAGACATTCTCTAAAGATAATAATTAATAATATGATTATTATTGATTATTAAATATCATATATAATAAGTAAATGATAATAATAAATATTTATTGATTATTCAAGGGACGCATCCTTTCATGGATGGTCACCTTATGTTACCTATATATGGAACACTCATTATTGTAATAATATATTGCATGTTGATCTTATCTTAAATGAAGAACAACCAACACTTGGAGAGAATAAATAAGAGGCAAGGCTATCTCATTTTAAACACACTTGAGAATATTGAATACCCATAGGTGTCTAAGGTAACCAAAGGATATATAAGTCGAATATCTGAGGAAAGTGAAGAAAATAAGGCTGGAATTCAAGGAAGGATAAATTCTTTTGATGATGCTTTCTAAGGTATGCTTTTTTCAGGTCATCTCACCATTTTCACAATAAATTTTTTTCTAGAATTATTCAGACTGTGAAATTGCTATGAAATTGAGGAAACATATCCAAGTATATGTGGTAACAAATTCATCTTGTGGCTCGTTGTATTTTTGGAGTTACACTCCGTGGAAAATAGGGTCTATGGCTAGTCCCGAAACTAGTAAAAAACAAGTGTTTCAGGTAAAAACATCATAAATTCTTCATAACAGATCCAAATTCAGTAAGACAAAATGTGTTGGTTAGAGTATAGTCTGTATTATGCTATGTAACAGTTTCAAATCAATTCAACAAATATTATGTGCGGGGAACGCTCTACAAGGTTTCTCTCTAGAATAAGCCAAAATTCAACAAGGCGTGTCATTTTTGCTATAACTCCTTTTATGAGAGGTTGCTAGTAGTGAAACCTGGAGGAATTGCATAAGACACACTGAAGAACATTGTGTATCAGTTTCAGATCTTTATTCATTATAGGTACAAAGTTATGATTATTTCAAGTTAGGGTTGTTGACTAATCCAAAACTAGTCTTGTGAGACTAAAGAAAAGTTTGATGAAAATGCTAGTCTCTTGTTGTTAAAGTTAAAGAGGGTTTGCAAGTATGTGATCATATACACCAGGTCTATTATAGAGTTACAAATCATATTTTTATGATGAAATTGATGAGGGCTTTTGGTTGAGGTACAATTTGGGTACATGGTTGAGACAAGTAGTTGATGAGTTGGCACATACATGAGGTGTATAGTTGATGATGTTGGTACATATTGATGAGTACTTGACAAATGATTGGTACATACTTGGTACATGGTTGGTTGCACTTGTTTATGGTACAAGTTGATTACAGGTTGAGGTACATGTTGATGCATGGTTGATGCACTTGTTTATGGTACATGTTGATTATAGGTTGAGGTACAGGTTGATGCATGGTTTAGGTTTATTGGTACATTTTTACAGCAGTATATATCACAGTGATAGTGTAACAATGGTTCCATCATTCTACTTCTACTTCAGGGTGGTTGGACGGGGTAAGGACAGGTGGTTGTAGCCACCTTCCGGTTGTAGTCGGATAACTTAGGGGGTTGTAGCCTCCTTTTGGTTGTAGCCAGAGAATTGGGGAGTTGGAGCTTTCCTAAGGTTGTAGCCTGAGAAACTAGGGGGTTGGAGCCTCCTTCCAGTTGCAGTTGGAAAACAAAGGAAGTTGGTGCTTCCAATGAATGCAATTCTTCAAGACATATAAGAAAAAACATTCCATGGTTTTCTCTCGATTTGGGTTTCCACGTAAAACACTGGTGTACTGTGTATGTATTTGATTGTTCATTTCTTATTGCTCATTATTGGATAATAATTCTACATTGATATAACACTTGGATTATTTGGAGAAAAATGATTATAATTACGCTATTACTGATTCACCCCCCCTCTCAGTAATTCAACAATTGGTATCAAAGCAGGTTCCTTCAAAAATCAGTTTAACCACTGAAAGGTAGATCATGGAGAGCAACAACTTGTACAAAAATGGAATACCACAGTTTGATGGACATAAGTATGCTTTTTGGAGAATAAGGATGAAGACATATATACATGCACAGGGATTTCAAGTTTGACAATCAATTGTAGATGGATACATAACACTAATAGTTCCACCAACAAATGACAAAGCAGTGAAACTTGGTGAGAATAATTCCAAAGCCAAAAATGCACTTTTGAATGGTCTTAGTGATACGATATTCACCAAAGTTTCACATTATAAATCTGCTAAAGAGATCTGGGACAAGCTTCAAAATATTTATGAAAGAGATACAAAGGTCAAAGCAACAAAGCTTCAAACTTACAGAGGTTAGTTCAAACAACTAAAAATGAAGGAAGATGAAAATATTGCAGCCTACTTCTTCCGAGTCGATGAAACAATGAATGCAATCATAGGATTGGGAGAAGAAATCGAAGAATCTGTAATTGTTCAAAAGGTACTAAGATCTCTTCCTATGAAATTCAACCCTAAGATATCAACACTAGAAGAAAGATCGGATCTAAAATCAATAAGCATGGACAAATTGCATGAAATATTCACAACATATGAAATGAGAACTGAACAGGAAAATCTAGATGTTAAAGAAGCATCCTTCAAAGCATCCAAAAGATCAAAGAAAAAGAAACAACAACAATAAGAATATAACAACAACATTGACGTCTCAGAATATGATGAAGAAGTGGCCAACTTTGTTAAAAGACTGAACAAGGGAACCAACGGTAGGTATAGAGGTAAACTTCCTTTAATTTGTTTTAATTGTGATGGTATTGGTCATTTTGCTAACAAATGTCCTCATAAGAAAAAGAGAAATGCTGAAGGTTACTCAAAAGGAAAACACACATATAAAAGAAAAATAACTACAAAGAAAGTTTTCAAGAAAAGCTTATGCACCGAAGAAGACAACTCATCATCAGATGAAGATGAAGTCAGTGACAGTGAGACAGGAATAGTTCTATTCATGGCAGTAAAAGACTCTGACAAAGAAGACTCTGAAGAAGAATATGAAGAAGCTGAAGAAGGATATGAAGAAGTCGAAGAAGAAATTGAAGAGGCAGAAGTTGACCATTGAGAAGAATTAATGTGTGCCATAGAAGTTATCAGAAGAGAAAAGAAGAAAAACAAGAATCTATAAGTAGAACTAGACAAGAAAAAAGACACTCGAGAAGTAGAACAAATGATCACAAAATTGAAGGTTCAAATAGAAGAAGATAAAATAATTGAAGAAGCACTCAAAAAATAGCTAGAAAAAAAGGACAAGATCATTGGAAACCTAGAATCAGAGATTGTTACACTAAGAAAGGATATTCAAAAGAAAAATATGCAGAATAGCTCAAAATTTTTGGATGACATTATCAACAGTAAAAAATCTCATCTTGATAAGTCTGGACTTGGATACAATCAAACAGAAAAGGGATCAAACTCCAAAACAACAGAGCAAGAAACAAATCCAAAAAATTATGCATAAACAATCAAAGGGGATAGGAAGATATACAAGGAAGATTATAGGGACACTCCTCCACAAAGAAGATTCAGATTTCAGAATCAACAATAGATAGATGGGCCTCAAGAAGAAAAATGATTCATAAGAGCACCTCCTTTCATAAGATCTTCAACTCCTAGGTATCAAACTATATTTTTTGGTTTATGCTATGCATGTAATAATTTTGGACATAAAGTTGTGAATTGCAGAGCTAACAATAGGAACAATAACAACTTTGAGAGTCATACACAAAGGGGTTATTCAAGAAGACCTAGTGAAACACAAAGAATAATTTACAATAGGTTTGAATCTTTGAGCACTAAAGTGGAATGTTACAAATGTAACAATTTTGGACACGTGGCCAAAGATTGTAGAATGACAGACCCTCCTAAAGAACCTCAATAGAATAACAACAGTCACAGACAAGAACCTCATAACATGGCATGGATAAGAAAGAAAGATCAGTATAGCAATGAAGAATGCACAGTCGCTCCTCTCTGTACCATGTCGTGGATGAAATGATAGCGGATCTCTATGTGCTTCGACCTGTCGTGGAATACATGATTCTTTGTCATCTTTACGCAGCTCTGGTTATCACATAGAATCACGGTTGCTCTCATCTCCAAGTCAAATAGGCCTGTCAGCAACTTTCAAAGCCATATAGCTTCGCAACTAGCAGAACATGCGACAATGTACTCTGCTTCCACTATGCTGAGAGAAATACTGAATTGCTTCCTACTCTGCCATGAGATCATAGATGATCCCAAACTGAAACAACATCCGAAAGTGCTTTTTCTATAAGCAATGCTTCTCGCCCAATCTGCATCAGTATATCCACTCAATGTGAAGTCATGATCTCCATCATAGCTGAGACCATAATCTACTGTACCTTTAATGTACCTCATCACATGTTTTGCAGCCACTAGGTGAACACGTCTGGGCTCTACCAAAAACTGACTCAAGGTGTTCACTGCAAAACAGATGTCTGGTCTGGTGTTCGTCAGGTACATCAGCGATCCAATAATCTGTATGTACAGAGTGGCATCTATCAAATTTGACGAAGTATCGACCAATAGCTCCAGCTTCGCTTCCATGGGAGTATTCATGGACTTGCATTCTAGCATGTCGAATCTCTTTAAGATTTCGACCGTGTACTTCCCTTGGTTAGGGAAGATTCTCTTTGGACTCTGCCATACCTCAAGGCCTAAGAAGTAATGCATTAGACCAAGGTCTTTCATTTCAAATTCTGTGGCAAGTCTCTGTTTACATTCAGCGATGAGCTTTTTTTCTCCAATTAAGAATAAGTCATCCATGTACAGTAGTAATATTACTGGTTCGTTATCCATGATCTTGAAGTAGAGATTTGAGTCTGCTTTACTCTTGGTAAAGCCTAAGCTCGTCGAGAAACTGTCTATATGGCCATACCAAGATCTGGGAGCTTGCTTCAATCCGTATAAGGCTTTCTTCAATCGACATACATGAGACTTCCTGTCTTCAACCTCAAATCCTTGGGGTTGCTCTATATACAATTCCTCTTCGATAACACCATTCAGGAAAGCTGTCTTCACATCGATTTGGTGCAGCTTCCACGTCATCTTGGCAGCAAGAGCTATAATGGTTCTGATCGAAGTGTATCTGGCCATAGGAGTGAATGTCTCTTCATAGTCAATACCTTCCTTTTGGGAAAAGCCACGAGTGACAAATCTTTCTTTATATTTCTCAATACTTCCATCAACAACTTGTTTTATTTTGAAGAGCCATTTTGATGATACCACATCCTTACTTTTTGGTCTGGGAACTATTTCCCATACATCATTCTTTATTATGGATTGGTATTCCTTTGTCATGGCATCTGCCCATTCCTTCTTCTGGATGGCCTCTTCAAATCATGTGGGTTCTTCATCAAGTAGATTGCACATCAAAGCTGTGTAACTGGAGAATGGCTTTGGTCTTTTTACCTGTCTCGTGGTTCCTTCTGGAACACCATGCTTCTCTTCATCTTGAATAAGCTCTCTTTCCCAAGCATGATTTCTTTTATGGGAGAAGGTCATTTGAGGAGGTTTTTGAACTTTTGTTATATCATGATCTTCAGGAGTCTCCTCATCAGGGGAAGCCATGACTTCCCTTACAGGTTCTGCAGCTCTGGGAACTTTCCTCACGGATTCTGTCGTCCTGGGATTTACAGGTTCCTCTTCATACATTTCTTCAAGCTGGCATCTTCTCGATTTCTTAAGTGTTGCTTCTTCATCAAAGGTCACGTCCCTGCTAATCTCAATATGGTAGTAACCAGGTATGTAGATTCTGAAGGCCTTAGATACCTCACAGTATCCCACGAATATTCCCTTCTTTCCGGAGGGTTCTAGCTTGTTCCTTTTCTCTTTCGGTATATGAATAAACACTGGACAACCAAATATTTTGAGATGGCTTACCTTTGGCTTCTTTCCGGTGAACATTTCTTCTGGGGTCTTGAACCCAAGTGCACTATGGGATAATCTGTTCTGCACATAAACAACTGCCATTGCTGCTTCTGCCCA
>ML777817.1:1583290-1644119 GCA_009831015.1 Picea engelmannii
CCTTTCTTTCATTCTTTCTTCTGCTTTTCGCATGCCAGCGTTCTCCCTGATTTTCTGAACTGGCTCTTTACTTGCCTCCTCTACGCATGCCTCATCTTGCAACGCTGTGTTCCAGCATCTGATTCATTCGTGTTCCAGCATCTATGTTCCAGCATTCGTGTTCCAGCATTCGTGTTCCAGCATTCGTGTTCCAGCACCCGTGTTCCAGCATTCGTGTTCCATCATTCGTGTTCCAGCATTCGTGTTCCAGCATTCGTGTTCCAGCACCTGTGTTCCAGCATTTGTGTTCCAGCATTCGTGTTCCAACACCTGTGTTCCAGCATTCATGTTCCAGCATTCGTGTTCCAGCATTCGTGTTTCGTGTTCCAGCATTCGTGTTCCAGCATTTCTTGTGCGTGTTGACATCCTTGACTGCTTCCTTGACTGCTCCATAACCGATTGCCATCAATGACAACCTTAACCATCTGCGTCAGTCTTCTGTTATAGCCATATCTCCAACAAGTCTTTTAAGTTCAACCACGAAAGCAGAGTTTGTAGCACTACTTTGAAAAGTGTTGTCTTGTTCATTCGTTTGCCATCCTACCTTAGTCGTATTTCAAGATTTCACGAAACTGTGGAAGCAGACATCTTTCATTCAAATCTTTGTATACATTTCTTTTCTCCACTCTGCGATATCTCAACACTTAGTCATTTTCCAAGATTTCATTGTGGGTCGTGAGACTACAACATTTCCCTAATTCTTGTGCCTTTTTCCATCTGTTTGTCCACCATCCAATACTTAATCATTTTCTCATATTCTTCACGGAATGATGGGTCCACGAGATTATTCTTGTTCTTACATATATATTATTCTCTGTTGCTCCGTAATATCTTGATTCTTAGCCATTTTTCCAAGATTTCAACACGGATCTGCAAGGCCGCAAAATTATTGCATTTCTTTGCACATACTTCTAATTCATATGCACTCTGCGACGTCTTAGGAATTAGTCATTTTTGAGTTCCCACCGTAGGCCGCAAACATTTCCTTATATATTCTTGATACTCCGTTGCTTCATTATCTCCGCGAGATCTTGATACTTAGCCATTTTTTGAGATATCTCTTGTGCTGATATGGTAGATGATATGTTTTCCATGTGGACGTCTTCTTCTGTACTGGATGATATGGAATTGACACGTGGCACTATACATGAAATTTGTAGAGTTACCTGTTATATCACTTACGTGGAATCCTTCTGATGTGGCATTCATCTAATCGAACATGTGGCACTGACGTGGCTTAGCTGGCCCACCAAGTGTCAAAATTCAATCTTTGATATTAACCATTGATTTATGGAGATGAACGGTCATGATCTAATCTCTTCAAATGTTAATCTTTTATGTAAGGTTCCATAGTTCTTCCGCTCACTTTCATTCAAACTAAGTAATAACGCATTTACATTATAAACTCTTTGAACTCTATTGTCCCAACTATTGTGGGATATATTGACTTCACCATTTCTTTGATCTTCTATAGATTTCTCTGCAACAGATCTCTTCACCTCCTCAACTTTGTACAAAATAAGCATCTAATGGTGACCATTCCCTTTTCACAGTCCGTACTACCAACTTCATTTATCCTTATTCCTCAATTTCTTTCATAGTCATGTTCATGTACATAGACTTATCGACATACAAAGGAATACACCATACATTCTTCTTTGCCATTGAGTTGTCTTCGTCCAACTTCCAATATCACCATACTTGCGCGGCCCAAGTTCTATGGGGTTGATTATTCCCAATCAACATATCTTTATACATAACTTCATTTCCATGCAGAATACATTCTCTTATTCTTTTGTCTAACTCGTATTCGTACACATAGGGTGGATATGAAATAACAATAAGATGCTTCCTATGTTTGTGTTACTAGTTCTGGTTCGATCCTTGGACATGTCAGTGTCCCCCTACCTATGATATCAATGACATCCTTTAACACCATTTCCAGCATGACATATCCTTTGATAACAATGACATATGTAGAAGATTATTAGCTCATAAAGACATAGTCTCCCCTTATCATTGATAACAATCAGTCTCCCCCTATTTGCAATATCAATGACATCCTTTTAACATCAATGACAACACATTTTCAATAGTGTAGAAGCTTATCAACTCATAGAAACATAGTCTCCCCTTATCATTGATAACAGTCAGTCACCCCCTGCCTGTAATATCAATGACATCCTTTTGACATCAATGACAACACATTTTCAACAATACCAAATCTTACTATTCATGCATGCATCAAATTTCTAGAGAGATGGTCAAGATCCCAAAGATTCTTTTAATTAGATGATAAAAATGGTAAATATGAACTCGTAGAATATAACTCCAAAAATAAATGGTTGGAAACTAGATGAGTGATGAATCATTATTTATATTAAATAAATTGAAAAATTATAATAATGAGAAGCTTCACCAAATGATCCCTAAGTTCATGCTCGAGGATGTGCACTAGCATACATGACCATTGTTAGGGCCAAGTGCAATTCTTAGGCGACTTCAATATTATAGATACCCCTCACTTGCCAATGCTTAGTTGAAATCCATTGAATTGAATAGTCTTAATGGTTCCCCCATGATGCTAAATCTAGGTGGTAGCCTTGTCGTGATAAGAGGAAGCTAGTTCAAAAAAAGTGAAAAGACTTGAAAGCCAACAGTTGAACACATGCACTCACAAAGATTGGAACCTTGGTGGGAAGCTTGAGAAACCAATGCCCTCACCACAAAACCACAACTCCATCGACATAGAAGGGCAACTTTTAATCTACTAATGACTAGGATAAGTAAGGTTTGATCAAGATATTGCTCCATGCATAAATAAACTCAACCGTGAATTATAAGGGAATTTAATTAATAAATATAACTTATTGGAAAAATTTACCATAACAACAATATTTCAATAAAAACTTATCCATGTATCAAATAATAATGTAGTCTCCAACAACACGACTTTGCATCTTATTTTGCAATTTCTTCAAGAAACACACCTTACGATTGGGGGTTGCACAACATAACACAGTCTTTTCTTTGACTTGGGTATGAGATTTGAGTGGTACCTATTTAAGCATAATTTCTCAAGCTTGCCCCTGCCTCATCCCTTTTGAGACATTCCATTCAAGTGGGTGGACCACAACAATAATAAAACCTTGGTAGTGGACACTTTAATACTATGTTGACCTCACTAGAAACCAAGGCCTTGTTGGTGCATATTCAAATAGATATGTAATGTTGCACACAAAATAGATATTTTGCAAGTATAAACTTGCTATTTTAAAACAACCTTTTGTATATGTCCCGTATTGATCTGTAAATTGTCGTGGATATTCCACTGGAACAATTTGTCACAACAAATCTTAAACTATTATGAAATCTTAGATTATGCAATTTATTTCCTTATATCCCATATTAGTTATTACTAGCTTATTCCTCAAATTTATGAAAATAATTGAATATGAAAATGAAAGAACGGGGAAAAACATACACACCATTCACACAATTGAACACAAGTTGTATCCTAGGAAACCCAACAAAGGAGAAAACCCAGATAGAAGCTAAGGCCTATGCTCTGCTCTCTTTTCCTCAATTATGGAAAGCAAGTACAAATAACGAGGCACTCACTATGGAGTTTTCTTTGAGACTGTGGCTTGAACGACTGCTACATAATCTCCCACCTCCGTTGTTATGCTATTAAATTACCAATCCTAGGATATTTTTCTCAATTATGGAACAAGTACAATACAAAATAATGGAACCCCTTCTCCTCCTAGCAAAATTGTATTTAACATATCCCGATAGTCATCTAGGGTTAGGGTTTTGACTTCCTCGACCCTTAATTAGTGATAAGGTTTGGACCTTCTAGAATATTTTTTAAAATCGACACGTGGCTAGCCCCACACATTTGAGTGATGGGAGGTAATGTGGCATCCACTCGTACAATGGTGGTCAACACATTAGGTCAACTTGCAGGAGGCACAACTTTCTCATACAAACTCTAATTCATGTGATTCTTGCATCGTTGGAAAGGTATCAGTATATAGAATATGGAATCTTCCCACAAAGTATATTTTGGACCAAAAAAAATATCATTTGATGCCTCAAAATGGCTCTAGAATATTTCAAACTCTTTCCGACCCCAGTTTTCTAAATTGGTTCCTACCACTAAAGTGGCTTTGCATGTCGATTACTCCAATTTTTTCCACCCAGAAAGTGTCAAGATAGATGACAAATTATATAATGATCAAATCTAAATCATACCTCCCCATTTAGGGAGGATTTTGGTTCTTAAAATATTTACTAAATGAGGTGAGGAAATTTTTCCTCTACATTTTCTCCAAAGTATCACTTTGTTTTTCCTAGAAGTTGTCCTTTTGACCCAATCTTCCAAAGATCATGTTGCCCCAATATTATAGTTATGGACTTCTTTTGAAAAACTATGTCATTTGCCAACTCTTCCTAAGCTTCTGGTGTTAAGTCCTCTATGGTAGGTAGGACCTACTCCTCCTCTTGATCTAACATGGAAGGCTCATATAGTTTCAAATTCTCCACATTCACCACTGATTAAATTTGCATGTATGGGGGTAGACTGAATCAGTTAGCGTTCTCTCCCACCTTCTCTGATACCTCAAAAGGACCATACCACAGAGCCTTTATCTTCTTACCAGGACCTCGTAGTCTTCCCTTGTTCAGTTGTAGCCATACTGTGTCTCCCACTTTAAATAGCTTCTCGATTATGTGTTGAGCATGTCTGGCCTTACATTTTTGTTGTGACTTCTTCAACGTCTCATGTGTTGGTATTTTATATGATTCTCAGATCTGATAGTTATTGCCTTATGATTAATAACAATATTCACTTTCATACATCAATTATCATAGAATAATTATACACTGGAAATCTCAACTATAACAATGCAACAGAAATAACAAGATCTAGAAATATTAACCATGCACAATAGACACAAGAACACAACACAAGAACACAAGAGTTTATCTTGGGAAACCCAAACTTGGGAGAAAACTCAAAAACCTTTCTCTAGAAGAATTTAATCCAAGATGTTACCAATACATCACCATCAATAGAAAAAATACCATACAGAGAAGATCCCCCCCAAATATAGCATCACCAAGACCTAGCTCTTCAATAATATGACCAAAAATAACTAAGGAAGAGCTTCTCCAAGTGTGTTGCACTCTCCAAGATAACCGATAATCCAGAAATAACGAAAGTGCCAAAACTGCAGTTGCAACTGTCTTGTGTGCAGTGTAGAAGGAGTTCTCTGACTGTCAAAATGAAATGATCCAATCCTGTATTTATACTGATCTGGGCATCAGTCTAGGGCCAAATTCTTATTTCTGGGTCTTTAATTTTATTTTTATTTTTCCTGTGGGGCCAACTTCTCTTCCTATGTCTTCAACTTCTTCCTGGGCTGCTGTAATGGTGTAGATGGGTATTCTTGTGCTGTCTTATGGAGAATGACTACCCAAATTTGCAAATCTCCAACATCATGTACTTGCAAATGGATCCATCTAATATTTTCAACAAATTTCTCTACTCTCAATGCCTCTCCTATGACGTCTTCCCCCACTCCTTATCCATAAAAAAACATTTGAGGGAGAAGGTAGATAATACCCAAAGAAATTTAAAAAATGGGACTTACCAGTAGAAGTGTGGATTGCTCTGTTATAAGAGTGGTAAATATAGATCAAATTTTCATCCTAAGTATTTGGATGCTTCTGATTGTAACCCCTCAAATGTTGCACCAGAGTCTTATTGACTACTATCTACCCATATGTTTGTGGATGGAATGTTGTATATCTCTTCAACTTAGTGTCCATATTCTCCCAAAGTGTAGTCCAAAAGGTAATGAGAAATATTGTATCCATGTCTGAGATGATGCTCCTTGGTATCCCAAAGTGCACCCAAACCTATTCAAAGAACATGTTTATTGTGTCTTGTCCTTTGATGATATTTTTACAAGGCATACGAATGCACATCTTACTGAACCTATCAACTACCACAAACAAAGAGTCATGTCCATTCCTATTTGTTGATAAACCTCCCACAAAATCTATGGAAATGTTTGTTGATCTATATGTAGCTTAATACTTATTCTCTTCTTATATCTTTTTACTTAGATTTTTTTTTAGTCATGGAGGGTTCATTCCCGATGGGTGTATCTTCTTTCCCAAAGAACTACGTGTTACACAAAACACACCTCTCTTCTTCGCTACATACAAATTGCACCAAGACTTAACCATTTTGTTGATATCATTTATAGTGGGTTTGCAGGTTGTCGGACTCGCGAGTTCACTTAATCTTCATTTTAAGTCCGCTACCACCAAAATACACCAAATCTTTTGTGACCCTCATAATGGGCGTTAAATATAATCTTCTTCATATCCTTTACACCGCGGGTTCACGGGTTCCAGGACTCGCAGACTCATCCTCACATTTCCTCCAGGCCCGCCACCCCGCCATTCTATATCTATTTCATTTGTCACATTTATCGAGATCTATTTAATGATTTTTCTATGGAAGGTAACTGCTAATTGAATTATGAAAAGGTTGTTATTGATTGCATACTTCTCGAGGTAATATCATTTAATTTATATTAACTTCTCCATAGAAAAGGACTTAAGTCATATCACTGAGGAATATTATATTTCAATACTCTAAGAAATTATACGCAGAGTTCGCTAGCTACACTAGAACGGCCATAAGGATGCAATAGTTTTGTGGAGACACACTGAACTTGTTCGCATGAGAAGACTACAATTTTCACTGGTCAAGGTCTTACTGGTATTTCACAACATTTCCCCTACCAGAAATAAATGAAAATAAGACTTGGACATCAGGTATTGCTCTAGCTGGATGCATTCCCAACGTTTTTTATTGTAAAGACATAGTCTCTTGGTGCGTCAACAAGTTTATTCAAAATCGAAGGGAAATTCTACTATACAATGGATCCCATATCTCTTTAGCGCCTTCAACTTTCAGGAAAATGTTAAAATTACGAGAGTCAATTATCACATTCAAAGGAGACGAAGCTAGAAGTTTCCTTAAGGAGAAGGATAATAGATTAGAGCTTCTGTGAGAATACTTATAAGATCCTTCAACAATGCCAGACGATATATCCATAATTTAGGTTAGTTCATTGAAAATCCCCTACCGAGAAGTAGCATGGATTTTTACTAGAATTACAGGACAAGAGTCTATAGAAACCATTCCTCAATTGGTTTTTTATATCTTGTATTTTACAATTCAAGAACAAACAATTTTTTATAGAGGAAAAATAATCTCTACTGAAATTTCTTCACAACTGTCAAATTTTAAAGACACTAAGAAGTTCTACATGGCCTCCTACTTGATATTTGTTATTGCTTACTATCATATCTTTAAGGGATTGAATATAGGGAAAATGGTAAATTGTAACGTTGACCCTGTCACAATGTGGTATCAAGCCCCGTGGAGGTAAAAGGTTGCTCACTACTTTTATGAATTATATAATGAATTTGTGTCTATCTTTAAGAAGATGGTCTTAGGAGAAAATACATCCAGATTGTTAGAAGAAGCATAAACTTTTCTGGATAAAAAGGGAATTGTAGAAGAAATGGAAAAATACAATATTATAAGGATCTTCTACTCTCATGAAAAACCCCTTTATCTTCCTTACTATGTTCCAGAAATATTATTTTTTGTTGAAGTGGCAAGAGAATACAAGTCCTAGTTGCATTTATTCTATGAGAAAAATAAGAAGCAATTTATTGTAGAATTATTGTAACTTCGAAGAATATTCTACTTATATTTGAGTCATTATTGTATAGATCAAATCCCCTTTTGTGGATTGATCAAGTCGGGTCTTGTATAAGATAATCCCCTTTTGTGGATTGGTCAACATGTATTTGTATGGTGGTATTTGCAAAGTCTTCCCATAGTAATTGTAAAGTGGTTTTAGCCACTTCTAGGAGAAGTCGACTCCACCAAGTGAAGAGTCACAACCCTATCGCCACCTCACAACTTGTATTTATATGTGAGGATGATGTCTCATTTGAACACTCACCACACTAGCTCTGCAACTATGAAGAAGTGCGCAAGTCTTGGAGGAACTGTTATTGCAACTAAGTGTGACGTCAAGGAGGGTTCTTGGTCAGTGTCTTGGTACTTCTTGGTTAAGTGGTGTGCTACTCTTCCTAGTGAAGGAGTAAAGGAGGATCTTCTGTTCATTCTTTGGTCTATCTATATTGAGGAAGTTTTGTTGGGTTTTCTTCCACATGAGGCTTTCCTAGGATAATTTGTGTGTCTCTATTGTTTCTGCGATTGCCCCTCTTTCAATGATCTTATTTATACAACTAATGTGCAAAATGATTGTAATAATAAAGAAGAACCATAATTACTAGCTGTATAAGTAAAACTTCAATATGGTATCAGAGAAGGCCTGAAAGAGACCAAATCACAGTTTATAATAAGTGGCTAGCTTCAACACATCCTCTCCAAGATTCAGTTTCAATATTGCAGCTGCTGCAAAATTAGGGTTTCTTCATAAACCCTAAGTGTGATGTTTTCCTTGTTTGAGGAGGATGTTGGAGAAATTAACCACACCTAGGAACTCTCCCTAGGAGGGCGCATCTAATCACTGGATCAAAATTCCAAAATTTGAAGTTTGAAAAATTAGGGTTTCCTCATAAAACCCTAAGTTGCAGATGCAGTTGCAATATCAATTGCAGTTGTAGTATCAACTGAAGTTGCAGTGCTAGTTCCTTCATGCCAGTTGCAACACCAATTACAGTGCTGACACCAGTTGCAGTAAAAGTTTTTGTGAAGTGTTGGGACTAATTTTTATTGTCCTAGTGTGCCTTACCCTAGAAAATCTCCAACTACCTTTAAATTACAAGTTGCAACACCTTTGAAGTTTTAAAGGTTTTTTTATTTATTTCCGCTGCTGCTAGATGGTGCCACTACCTGTCGATACTACCAAGGTATGTAATTACATATGTTTAAACTGTATCATTATTTTAAAGGGTATTTGCAGGAGAAATAATCTTTTTTCTAAACAACAATTGTAGATCCAGAGGGATCTCAAATCCAACACATTCATAGGAACTATGCACCCCAGGTTTGATTACTTTGATACGCCTCTACTTGTTATGGAATTATTGTAATCTTATGAATATCCAAGTTGCAGTTTGATATGTTGAAGTCATCATACTAACCATTGGTCAAAATTAAAGTCAAAGTATTAGATTGATTAAAGTTGAGATTATAGAGTTTATTCCCTAACTCAGATTTTTGTCAAGATAGAATATTCTCTTAGTACAGAGGATAGGTTGAAGAAAACACTTGTCATCTTGAATGAAGGAGACTTGGAAGAAACACAACAACACTCATTCTTGAGGACAAGACTCGAGGTTCCAGGTTTGATTGATTAAGTTGATAAGATTAAAATTTGCACATGTCAAGTTTGATGACTGCCTCATTACAAGTAAACACTATAGTTGAGATAGCAATCCTTGAAAAGTTTTATACTTGGTAGCATGTAAGAATTATTGAGATAAATGATTATTGTAATCATTTAGCAGATATAACTAACATCTCCTCTAGGAGAAACTTCTTGTTTTGTTTCCAGGTTACCATGGAGGAATGTTTGATCACAACACTAGAAGAGTGTTGCTCGCTGTTGAGGAAAATATATGAAACGATATTACTCAAGCATTTTCAGACCTTGCTTCGCTAAAGCAAGATAGACGGGAATATTACCCTATGTTTATAGCCATCAAAATTTGTATCCTAATTCACAAGTATTGATTACAAGTGCTTAGGAAAGCTTGCTGGAAAATTCATTATTTATGTAATTTTCTGAATATAACAAATGCTGAAATAAACATAGAGACATAAGTAAAGACACCAAGTCAATAATCAATAATCAAAATAATAGTTCTCTTTACAAAATTCCCTGAGGAAGTTTTGGACCAAAATCAAACTTATATGTCCACGATGAATCATACGAAAGGACTTCTGACAGAAAGTAAAAAACTAAACTTTAAAAGATGGATCAACTTGCCACAGATTGCTTCCCACTCGACTCTGCACAATAGCCTTTGTCAGTCATGAAATTTAATTCACAAACAAACAAGTCTACACAGACTATCAAAGATAGATCAACACCTCCGAAAAACAAGTGTCTGAATGATGTAATTCAACCCTGAATCTTGCTGTCTACAATAGGACCCTGCTATAATAAAAAAAAATTAGGCTTCCATTGAATTAAAGAATGAATGAAAACTGAATTATCTCAACAAAAATCAAAGAGCAAACGTTAGTATGCTTCTCCTTCTATTCTCCTCTTGTTCCTCCTTTTCCTTTTGCCTTTAAGCAATTTAGAATTAGTTGAAGTAGTTGAACTACTTCTTTAGTTAAGTTAACTAAAACTCAACCAACCTTCTAGTTAAGGGGGAAAAGTAAGGAAATCGTAATAACGGTTTTTAATAAATAATAACTAGTAGGTGGGACCCCTTGTGACTCCCTTTAGTTATTTAACAATCATAACACAACTAGTTAACAAAACATCCCTCCTTGTGACTCCCATCATCACTTTCATATTTTGACAATTTATATCAAAGATAATTGAAATTATTTCCAAAAAAATATCCAAAAAATAGTGTGCTATCCAAAATTTCAGAAGTCAACTGTTCTCAAAAATCAATAAATAAAAACACTTAAAATCCATATTTGCCATTCTGGGAGGCAATTTTTCCCGTATTGTTGTTGTCTCCCTTTGATCTTTCTGAATTTGCCTTAGGCTGTGTGGAGCCTTTAGGATTAATTTCACTAATCACATGAGAGCAATCATCTCTCAAATGCATGCAAGAGGACATAGATTTGGCAGAGTCATTTGAGGGTGAGGAGGGGGAAGCAACAACTTTTCCTTTATCAGGAGCATGGTGGGCCTCGATTTTTAACCTTTTACTTGCATGGGAAGACTGTATTGGTGAGTGGATAGGGGCAGTTTGGACAATTTGATTAACAGGTGGAGCAGGTAGAAATAAGTTAGGCCAGCCACGATGTTGGGAGACTTCCGGGTGGACAATCTCTTGCCATCTGTTGTTTTCAGGGACTCCAGGTTGTAGTGAGACATGAGGAGGCACTGGAATACTAGGGACATGCAGGGCTTGGAAGGGAGGCCTTTCAGGCCTAAGTTGGACCACTCGTTGCCCAATCCAATTAAAAACTCCATCTTGAAATAGTTGGCCTAACTCTTGCGAGTCTGCATCAAAGTGTATAAAGAACCTTGGCCTTCTAGGGCCCCTGTGCCAATTTCCTCTTCCTCTGTTACCCCGTCCATGGCTACCTATGCTGAAAAAGATCATTCTTGTATGCATTATCGATTAACAAATAGTTTCTTCAACAAACATACATGAAAAATCTTTTAAATATGAAACACAATTTGGCTCAACAACATATCAAACTCATGCAATCCAATCCATACAAATTTTTTAATACTTGTCAATGAGCAGGGGGTGAACAAGGGTTCTGGGATATATGAGGGATTGTATTTAGCGAAAAGTGTTAAAATGCGGAGGGAATGGATCATGATTACTTCTTACAGACATCAAACAATCAATTGTATCGTAAACCAAAAGAATATATCACTTGCGATCCTTTAACTGTCATAATACAAAATTTATCTTAACTATAATTAAATTTTAAGAACAGGGAGTGGATAGTGAATATGGGAATAATTTGTAATTTCCCAAATCAAACATAGACACAGGTCTTTTCCTGAGTTGAATAGGCTCTTTTAAAACTTGCTCGATTCCATTCTTTTGACAACATTAACAATTAAATTTGCAATGAAACCATACTACAAAACCCGTGCTTCATCCTTGATGGTGCAATAAAACAAAATGATGCAGGATTTCTCCATAAACCATACACAGTAAACAACCAAGTCTCAGTCATCAATTTTCCAATTTGTAATGATCTCGATCGGGACAAATTAAACACACAACAACCACCAACTTCAATTGATACCATGTCGTAGGAACACACAAACCAACACATAGCAAAAAGAGGCATCCATGTGACTGTACATTACCGTTTACTCCCAATCAACCAATTTAATTAAAAAACGAGCTGGATTATCGATTCAACTGTCACAAGAAAAGGACGCGGCGACTGTATACCAATTCTCATTTCCAATTACAAATTTCCAACAACCCGATCAAACAGAGACGAGACAATAATCAAAGCCACTGTCAACCAACTTATGACAGTCGACAAGATACCTAACAAGAGTGTGACTAGTTGAGTTTATCAAAATCGGGCTCTTTAACCATGAACATAAGAAATAATCAAGGGTTAGCTCGGTCACCAAAACACAGGGAGACTGGAGGTCGACCATATCAAAAGTAGGTGGGAAAACCTTCGAAACAAGCACGGTGGAAACACAAGATTTTATAACTCTTAGCTTGTAAAATAGTATGACAGTTCAACACCAGGTAGGGTAGGCAATGATGCAGATGAGTAGAGTTTGTTCATTGGACAGTAACCAATACCAAGAACGTGCAGGGCATTACCCTCGCGCTTTTCAAGAGCCAAACCAATTTATAACAATGCCAATGGAAATGCAGACCCTAGGTACTAACAACCATACAGAATACTTCTTGGCATAATGGCCACCCCCTAACCAACTGTGTTGATGCCAAATCACAAACATAAGCCCACAACTAGGTGAAAAACCCACGAACATGGCTCTGGAGGATACACAGTGACCAAAAGGTAGTTCGAAACATACACAGAAACCCCATAGCAACCGAATACAACCGGATATTGTTACCATAACTGTGAGGAGGCGACCAACAAGGATAAACAGAGGGAAACCCTCCAACAAAATACCCATAACTACTAAAAACAACAAAGGGCCATCACAGTTTCCAACACACAAAACAACCAATGAAATCACAACTTCAACCATCAAATTTTCCATTTGCAAATGAATAACCACATAGTCATTCCATAGAAAATACCAACGCGTTTACATAGTTTCCAATCTCAGGAAAACACAAATCAACACATTACCAAGACAATGTTTATTTCATACACAGAGAGAATTCATGGATAGGCGAAAAGAACCATACCTGTAACCAATGTCTTTAAAAAGGGAGAGCTAGTCGAGCAGTTCCTTCTGGGCCTGGATCTCAGAGCTTAACCAAAACAAAACCAAATGAAAAATAACCATGCTAGGGTGACGACCCAGTGGGAGAAGTATGGAGTGACATGTATTTATTGCACGTCGCTTACATCCTTCACTCCATTCAATTTCGTAGTACACGCCAGCCATCCAAAACCATACCATTTGTTGGTTACTATTTACTATTCCTCTATTCTGTCTAAGTTTATTGACCCGGGGTTCATGTCTATTCAGGTTTCCAACAAAGCCTCTAAAACTATCGGCCCTCCTGGTAAACCAGAAGGCAACGCAGCATACATAATGCGTTGTGTAGTCTCATCCGAGATAACTTTAATGGGTGGTTGTAAGAATCAGGTGTTTACAGCCTAGGATTGAGTGTGAGATAATCCAGCTAAATATTGAACCATTATTATGACTTGTCAATGCAACATATTGTTATTCACGACTTATGCAATAGATCCATAGGTTATTCCCTCAATATCGCAAAATCACTTAAACAAGCAATATAATAACTCATTCCTTCAACATAATAATACCTACTTTAGACAATAAGATATGCAACCATTCCTCACACAACATAGATGTTACCGTGGCTCACCCCCACCTGGGGCTACATCCACAAAGATTTGGCTCTCAACTCTTTTATTATATTATTTTCGCATCTACAGTGCCACGCGCTTACAACTCTTCTCAGTTGGGTGAGATGTTATATGAGGCGAACTAGATCGCACCAGGCTCCACAACCTGTGATCTAACCCTCAAGATCTACCCTCCCTCGTCCTCTCTAGCTCAACAACTTATACAAAATAGGTCTTACAACAAAACATTACATATCACATCGACTCATGCATAACTACAATAATCATAGCCGAACCCCCTATGATACCTAAGTATCTATATTTATACATTTTGAGCTCTTCAACCATTTACAATACCTTACCAAAACCCTAACCCTACCGTCATTAGGTCTTCCTCCCATGCGTGTGTTCTATTCTTCCTTCCAACTGTTGTTTTCCTTGCATGCACGTGTGTTGTGTTTCCTTCCAGCTGTTGCTTCACTCGTGAATGATTTCTTTCCCAAAAAATCCATGCTTTTGCGCTTTAGCCCTTGGCCAACCTCCAACAGCCCCCCAACACTGACATGTGGCTCATCCCGAGCCACCTAATCCTTGTGCACTTCTTCGACCTCCTTGGTGATCATCTAGAACTTTTCCCTGAGCTCTGCTGCCTGTGTCTGCGCCTGCGCAATCTTCTCCTTGAGTGTGTCCACTATCTAGACTGCAATTTCATCGCTGATCAATTCCACACACTCTGCCTGGGTCTGTGCTATGTGTGCCTTGGCTTCCTCTACTTGTGCCAATACTTCTGCTACTCATTCTTGCAATGGTTCCATTTGAGCGTGCCACTCGTGTTTCTTTATTTGCGCGGTAGTGAGATCTGCCTACAATTTCTTCATTTCCTTTGTTCCCTTGACGCATTCTATGATTGGCATTGTCTTCTGCCTCTATTTGAGTTCTTAGATCGCTGCGTTGATCCTTTCTTCTTCCTTATCCCACCTTTGGACCTGTTGATCCTCCTCTAACTTCATCCAAAGATGCGGTGCTTTATTGAACAAGTCAGCTGTTGTGCTGACCTGCTGCTCTATTTCCTGCAGCTAAGTTGTTGGTTCCCGCTTCCTTTGCTCCTTAACTGCCGATGGAGTGGTTGGTATGAGTTGTTCTCAAAGATTCTTGATCTCCTTCTGATATTGATCGATTGCCTGCGCAATCCGATCAATATTTTATGGTGTTGTAATTTCCCCTCTCTGCGCGGCCTGTGGAATCTTCTCGTAAGTTCCTGCCACTTTCTGCTCCAATCCTTTTATGCACTCCCTTTCCTCATGGGCCTCAGATTTAGCCTGCTCATAGACTATTTCCAGCGCATCCCGTTTCTTTATTGCATGCTTCAATTCAGTTAAGTGTTTGCATGCGCGAGACTGTACCTCATGGTTTACGCTCACCTGCAACCTGTGTAGTGCCCCTGATGGTATCCTCGTTAACACAAGTTGGATTTGGCTTAAGTCCTTCAAGGGTGTCTGCCCCACAACTTCGTCCATGCACAACATACTAGGGTTGATGTGGAATGTTACGTGCGGCTGCAATATTGCCTGGACTAACTCTCGTTCTTCTTCTTGCACTCTTCCTTCTATCTGCGGTGTTGATGATTCGATTCCCCTGCTGCTTGCTGGGTGCCCTTCCCTGATTTTCTTGAGGAGTTGTCGCATGTCTACCAATTTCTCTTCAATCCTATCCCTCTGGTGCACATCATGGTCGAAGTCCTCAAATAGACAATCCTGGACCATTCGGGTTGTCATTTCCCCATCGTCATCTGTGATTGTATACTCTGGCGGTGTTATTTGTGCTTTTGATTTCTTGTGCGCACCTCCTATCTGCGTGGCTAACCTCTTGTTTTCCCTTGTTGTTGGTGGGTTGGACCTTGCTTTGGTCTCTTGTGCGGGCTCGACCTGTTGCTGCTGATCCTTGGCCGGTTGCGCCTTATCCTTCTTTCCGTTCTAGGTACCTGTCTTCGTTGGCCCTTCTTCTGTCTTTGTTGCTTTTCCCTGGCTCGTTCTTCACTTCTTGGGCACTTGAATTTTGGGAGGTTGCGTTTCTCCCTGCCCTACCTCTTCTTCTGTTATTCTTTCTGGCATTTCCTGGGTAAGGAAGTGAGTCTTCCACTCATCGTCCCATTCGCTGATGACCATGTCGATGTCACCTTCTATGATACAGTAGCACATTTGCAGCCACTGTTTATCCAGATCCTTCCTTGCCTATATCCACATTGTATGTCATGTGGCCTAGAAGTTGGCGATGTCCCCATATTGCACGACAACTTCTGGTGTTATTCTACACATCTTGGAGATGGCTTCTTGTAGGTCACATAGGTATCCTTCAAAGATAGCCCCGTTTGCCTTTTTGGTCTTGGCCTCTGGCCTGGCTGTGAGCAACAAGTATCTTGCTCCTTGATTTGGTTTGGGTCTGGTACCAAAAACTACGTACCTTGGCTCTCTCCATCCCATGAAGGCTATTAATGTGATCAACCATGAATAATGAAATTATGTTCCTAGGTCCTCCGCATCCTTGCAGTCATCTAGGAATAGGTTCAAGAGGTACGGTGCCCAACTCATTCAGGAACCTTCTACGCACTGAGCTGCAACTGCAATGACTCTAGCTGGGACTTCCTCCCTACGACATTTTCTTAGCAGCTTGCAGGCTAAGATTTTCATGCCCAGTTGTGTTGCGGCATCGTTGATCCTTTTGATAATGATCCCTCTTATTCCCCTGTCGGTGCCATACTTTTTCTTCATCTCTTCTGCTAGCGCCTTCTCCCTGGATTTGTCATCCAAAAACTGCACGGGATCCATGCCTCGAGTTGGCAATCTTGTTATGTTCACGATAAGCTCTATGTCTATCGACACAAGCTTGTCCAACCAGATGTCTCCACCATGTGTGGCTGCTAGAAACTACTTGATGCATGTTGTTAGTTGTTGACCCCTGCCAAAATGTGGTAAGTGCACCAGACCTAAAATTCCTGTCTTCTCCAACCCAGTTGCCCATTGGAGTGGCTGATCAATTGGTTCCCCAAACCAACTCATGCCCATTGTCTCCATGCATACTCTATTTGCAAGTTCCAGGAACTTGTCTTCATCTGCTATGTCATGGTTCGAGTATTTGAGCTTCCCGATGTGACCCAGTAGCTACGGTCCTGCCTATACCCCATCTGGTATGCGTGGTAGAATGATTTCTGCTGTCGGTTTCTTGCGAGGTGACCTGGGTATCTATAACTTGTCTTTCTTTGATGGCGGTGCCTGGCTCGAAGTTCCAACGGCTTCTGGTTGTTCCTCAGTTTGGCATTTCAGCTGACCCGTGATATATTCGACCATTCCCTTTGGTGGGTGGTCTGATATGGTCATTTGAGACTCGTCTGGCTCGATTGTTGCATCCATATTTGGCTTCGTCCCATTGACTTTTGGAGTTGGTTCGGTGCTCTCTGGTTGCACCTCCTTCAGGGTTTTTGTGTCCTGGTTTGGTTGCTCCTGTACTTCTGTCAGTATGCCTATGCACATGCCCTCTGGCGCTAGCTACTATATTTCTTCCACTATCGATGTAGGGTGCACCGGTGTTGTTTCTAGGGATGGGATTCATCGACATTGACAATTTCCGTTGGCTATTGTTCACCTTCTTCCACCTGTAATCCTGACCTGGTTTGAACTCTGGTTTTCTTGGTGGGCTGGCCCGCTTTTGCTTGCTTGGGTGATGCCATGGTGGTGAATTTAGAATGTTTGTTGGGTTCAAATGGTCTTTGTGACCTCTATGAACTTGCTCTATGATTTTCATCCTCTATTGCTCTCTTTCTGCTCTTCTTTCACGAATAGACTGTTTGTTCTTGCATCCGTGTGTTGTATGGGTTTTCCATGAAGCTTGTTGATGACGCTAACTTCATTATGGGTTCTAATGCACCTTAACTATGGGTTCAATGCATCTTTGACAATTTCTTACTTTCCATTACTCTGCCTTGTTGTCTCTAGTTGGTGCATTTAATGTGGCGTCCCATCGGTCCTTGCCGTCCTTTAATTCCGCCTAGTGTTGTCATGTTGTCTTGCTTTTGTCGACTTTCCTTTTCCTTCTTATTTCCCTTTGTATGTGATCGTTGTCTTTCTCCTCGCCGAACTTGCATTCCTTAGTGTGCATGTTCTTTCTTTCTCCAGTGGACTGTGTCCCTTTTGGTTCTTTCCTTTTTGTTCTTTTTCAATATACTGTTTTTTTTTTGTTTTTTTATTGCGCGGTGGGTTGTCGACTGTCCTTGTACAACTTCAGTCGGCTCCCATTGATCATCCATCTAAGTTCTGCCCCTGATAAATCTCTTAAATGTACAACTCCTCCATCTGTGATATATTTTACTACATATGGTCATAACCAATGCATTATGAGCTTCCCCGGGTGCTGAAACAATTTGTTGTCATACATCAATACTATATCTCCTTCCTTGAACGTTTTTTTCTTGATGTGTCTATTGTGCCAAGATTTATCTCTTGCTTTCTGAACTTGTTGGTGGAATCCTGCTAGGATCCGCTCTTCCTCCATGGTCATTAACTGATTCAGTCTCTTATGTACTGCGCCTCGTTGTGTCATTTGTGTAATTGTTGCTACACACAATCTTGGTACTAGAAATTCTAATGGCGTCACTACTTGGCCATAAAACAATTTAGATGGTGTGTGCCTAGTCAAATTTTTGCACGTAGTCCTATATGCCCATAATACTGCAGGTACTTTGAGCTCCCAGTCATCCCTATTGATGTTACATATCTTTGTCAGTGCATTCTCCAGGATCTTGTTAAATGCTTCCACTGTTCCATTCACCTGTGGGTAATATGGTGTGCTCTTCTGGTGATGGACTTCAAACTCTTCAGTCATAGCGCTGATGGTGTTGTTTATGAAGTGCTTTCCTTGGTCGCTCATCAAAATTCTTGGGCACCCAAATCTAGTGATTATTTGCTCAAATAAAAAGTGCGTTGTTGTTTCTGCACTGCAATCCTTTATTGGTGCGGCTTTTTCCCATCTGGTTAGGTATTCTGTCGTGGTGATAATGTACCTTCCTTCTATTCTTTTTGTTGGTGGGTTGATTGGTCCCACAAAATCTATTTCCCATTTATCAAATGCCTAGAGTGTTATATCTGGTCGTAATGGGATCTCGTCCCTTCTATTAAGTTTTCCTACCCTTTGACAGACATCGCATGTTTGACAATACTCCTTCGAGTCTCTGTGGATCATTGGCCACCATAGTCCTGTGCGCAGTACCTTTTGCGTGGTAGCTTTACTTGCGTAATGTCCTCCTACTATCCCCTCATGGGCTTCTACTAATACTCATGGTATTTCATGCTCTAACATGTACCTTCACAAGATGTTATCTGCGTCCATCTTATATAGATGTCCTTCAATCGGTTGATAGTCGGCAACACAGACTACCAAGTTTTTCTTCTGCGCGGTATTATACTCTTGCGGCACAGTACCTGTTCTCAATTACTAAATGATATCTAAGAAGTATTCATTAGCGATATGAACTGAGAATAGTTGTGCATCTAGAAAGTTGTCTTCTAAATTTGTAGGTTCTTCCCCATTTGTGACCCTTGATAGGTGGTCAAGTCCTACGTTCAACTTTCCTAGTTTGACGATTACTTCAAAGTCAAATTCCTGAAATAGGATTAACCATCGACAGATTCTCCCCCCCAACATTGGCTTGTTGGCTAGATATTTCAGGGCTGAGTGATCTGTGAACATATTAAAGTGCTTCCCCAATAAGTAATGTCTGAACTTTTGCAATGCATAGACCATAGCTAGTCCTTCTATTTCTATCATGTTATAGTTCTGTTATGAGTCTAATAGCTTCCAGCTCGAAAATGCTATCGGGTGATCCAAATTTCCTGCTCCTGGCTACGCCAAGATAGCTCCAATTGCTATGGCTGATGCGTCTACATGTACGTGGAATGTATTCTCCCAATATGGAAAGAGAAATATCGACGTGATGACCATATTTTCCTTTAGGGTATCTAGACCATGTTGAAACTCGTCGGTCCACTGAAACTTTGTATCCTTTCTTAACAGCTTTTCCATCGGTGCAGTAATCTATGCATATCCTTTGATAAATTTTATGTAGTAACCTGTGTGTCCCAACGTCGCTCTTATCTAACAGACTATTTTCTGTGGTGGTAGGTTAACAATGATTGTGATCTTTACGAGATCTACGAGTAAACCTTGTTTGCATACTATATGGCCCAATAGTATCCCAAACGGTGTTCCAAATATGCATTTATTTATATTCATCGATATCTGACACTGTCTGAATCTTTCCAACATTAGTCGTAAGACTTCTACATGGTCTTTCAACAAACTGTAGACTATCCAATCATCGAGGCATACTTCGAGAAACTAGTGGATGAATTCCTTAAATGCAACAATGACTACTCTGGAAAATATTGTTGGTGCATTCTTTAGTCCAAACGGCATGACTATGTACTAATACGATCCCCATTATGTCGCAAACATGGTCTTGTATCTGTCTTCTAGTGCTATCTTGATATGATGGTAGCCTGATAATCCATCAGTGAATGAGTAGGCTTCATGTCCTCCTACGTTCTCTAACACTTCATCTGTGAAGGGTGTAGGGAATGGGTCATGTAGGCATGCATCGTTCAACTTCCTCAAGTCGACACATATCATGATCCCTCCTTGTTTCTTGTCCTGTACTACCATCGAGATTATCCATTCTGATTCTTCAACCAGTTCTATGATTCCGCCTTCGAACATCCTGTCAATATAAGATTTTACTTTCTGCTTATATATGAGATTCAGTCTATATGGTCATTGTCTGATCGATCTCACTTCTGGTCTGAGTGCTATCTTCATCTCTCCTAGCTCTCATGCTATACCCTCCATCTTTATAAATGTTGTGGGGAACAAGTTGTTGTATTCGTGCAATAAATCTGTTATGATTTCCACTGTTTGTTCATCCCAGTAATCTCCAATGATGGCCATTTTGGGATGCTCGAATGTCCCAATGTTGACTTTCTTTACTTTAATCGACGTGGAAATGACTTCTAATTCTATGGGTAGGCCTTCAACATCTCTTTCTCCTTTTGCTTCTTCAATCTGAATATCACGTGAATAATCTTCATTCGGTGCTTCCTCTTGCACATGGTAACATGACAACAATTCCTTGACTGTCTATTTATTCTATTGTTGCTCTTATGTGATAAGTTCTATTTCTGGTGCTTGGATGAATATCACTCCTCTTATGTTTTTAAGAGCAACATCTATGTTGGGGTTCTCATGCTTGAATGAGAAGGTGACTATGAAATTCTGTTGCAATAGTATCCAAGTCATAGTTCCTTTGCACAATTACTGGTCTACATACTAGTTCACTAGGATTCCCTTGAGAGTGTGTATAAAATGATGAGGCCATTCCTCTGGAGGTGTCATTTTCCATAGCATTCTACACTCCTACAAGTGCTCCGCTGGTGATCTTTGTCCATCCTGTGTTGAACTTTATGTGCAGTAACCACTTACATTGGTATGAGTCTATGATGGTCGATTTGTGTGCACCCCACCATCTTGCAGGTGTGGCCTTGAGTGCTAGATCAAATGATAACAGTCTCTGGTTCTCTAAGACTTCATCTTCATACTATGCTAAGAATGTTTCCAAATCATTTACTCTATGGAAATTGGGTGGTTCTCTGATTTTGATGCCTACCCATCTTACTGCGCGATCTATTCTTGCACATCTCCTCGTGGACACTTCGTGTAGCCTTTGTTGCCAGTTCTCTAAACCGGTATATGAATCTATTGCACATGGAGTGATGCTCCGTCAACTGAGTATCCCGATTGTAGTTGGTTTTATGTAATCCTCATCACGCGTAGTTTTTTTGTATAACTGGCCAATTTCCTCTAGGTCCAAATAAGTAGGTTCTACAAACCTCTCCCCTTCTGATGGGTCCAATGGTGCGATGACCTTGTATTCTCCTGACTCAAATATCATTTTTCTGGTCTTTAAGTTGATTATGGACTAGTTGTCAAACGCCCAATCTAGACCAAGCGACGCTGGGTAAGGTGTTGTTTCATCCACTATTTCAATGAATTCAAAATATGCTTTAGTGCGCACTCCATCTAGGTCTACTGTCACTCCTTTCAGTCTACCTATTGGGAGGACTCTGTTTTGGTTTGCCAGTTTCAATTGAACAACTGAATATCCTAGTGTGGGCTTTCCCATGCATTGCCACATCTTCTTTGGTAGTACATTAACTTCAGATACTAGATCTAGTATAATGTCTCCCATATTGAAATCTCCAATGTTGGCATTCAATCTAAATTTCCTACTTGTTCTTCTTCTAGTGGGTAGGTGATTGACTATTTTTGGTTCTAGTTTTCCTTCCGTCTTGATGCTACATTTTTCTAGTATGTTTTGCAATATTTTCACAAATGATGGATCACTTAATACCTTTACACATGATTGCATAAAGCCTTTGATTGTACTTACTTGTCCCATGGGATGTATCTCGTTGGTATGATCCAATAACAGAGGCATTTCATATTCGGGTGCTTCCTTACTTTGTTGCGCAGTTGAAGTCATCGCAATATCTTCCTTCTAAAATTCTTGTTGGGCTTGCTTAAATATCTCCTTTTCCTTCTACGCGTCAAACTGCTTCCTTGGTTCAACGTTCTTTTTCACCCATTGATTTTGTGTTGGAACTTGTCGAACAACGTCGTCCCTTGTTTTATCTCCTCGATGAGTAACTATATTAATGTTTCGTCCTTCATCCCTTGCTTCGACGGAAATCCATTGAACATTCTCATTGTTCTAGTTCCTCTTTTCCTGGATCTTTACTAGTAGTGTTGGACATTCTTCTATATCGTGGTCCGATGCATGAAAATACATACAAGTTGCTGGTGGAAGTGGACATTCCCTTGTGTAATGTCCTAGACATTGACAATTGTGACACACTAATGGTCATCTACCTCGTTCAAAACCTACTCTTGCTCATCCTCCACCTCTGTAGCCTGCTATATCTCCTCTCGACGCATTATATTGCGGTGCCTGATTATACTGAGCAGTAATGTATGGTTGTTGCGCATTATTATACTGTTGCTGCACAATGTTGTATGGAGTTGGAGTTGGGTTAAATTGTGGTGCAGCTTGCCCTGTCATCATTTTTGCCTGCACTTTATATGCGTCTGATGTCCTTTCTTGCATCAACTCCATAGTTATGTGATCTTTTTCATCGTGTCCCACTGACTTGAAAACGGTGCAATATGAATTCTTTGGGACTGTCTAGTATTTCAGCATCATCGAGCAATGATAGGGGTCATGACCCGGTTTCTTACAGACTTCACACCATGGTCCTCCTATGGGTAACGGGTTTGGCATACCCGCTACCATATACTGCGCGAATGTTGGACATTCGTTCTTGTGGTGTCATTCCGTATTGCATGTGGTACACCAAACAACTTCTCGTTTGTCTTTGTTCTTATTCTAGTTTAGTTGAAACATTAAATTATTCAAATCCTCCTTCAATTCTTCAATAGATGGGTCTATTTGTTGGTATCGGTTTTCTTCCAATTATAGGGCTGCCTGCAGAGCCTCTTCCTACGTCTGGAACTTCTGTTGTCGCAATGGATATTTTAAGTGTGGGAGTAGTGAATTGACAAACAAGTGTCTATGTTGCATCTTGGTCATGAGATATTTTAACTTTCCCTTCAGTCACTTGAATCTCTGATCAATCTCCCATACAGATTCTCCCGATTTCTATCTTATTTCGATCATCTCATTCATGTACTGATATTCTGAGCTCGATTTCTAGAACTCGTTTATTAGTAGCTTCTTAATGTCTGCCAGTGTCCTTGTTGTCCCAGGGGCACTGTTTGCATCTAAACTCATATACTAGTCTAGTGCGCGGTCTCTTAGCATAATCACTAACTGCACAAGTTTGGTATCTTCATCAGTGATTTGTTTTACTTCCCAGATATTTGCACAAATAAACAAGTGTTTCTCAGGGTCTTTTGCTGCTTCTCCTCGAAATTCTGGTAACCTGATGGTGGGATCATGTCCTGCCATTCTAAATGCTGAACTACTACCTCTGCGTGGTGTAGATACTTGACTAGTGATGCCTGAACTCGCTCCTCTAGTTGTTGTTCCTTGTGTGGATGGACTTCCCGCTGTCTGACTACTTCTGAACTTCGGTTGTCTAAACGGTGGTTTTCTCTTTGGTGTATTAGTCACACATGGGTTTATGGATTCCACACTGACATTGATATGGATAGGATTGTTGACTTCTCTTCCCGTTCTTGGACCTCTCATCTTCCTCTCATACGTTGTGTGCAAGATTTCCTCAATCTGCTCCACAGTCCAGAGATCTTCTACCTCTTCCTCATCACTTGCCAAGCCTTCCCTCGTGGATACGACTCTCTTCTTGGTATGCATCTTGTATTGGTAGAGTACTTCGCTACGTGTCTTTCCAGATGTTGCCATGATCTACTTGATCTGATCGTCATCCATCATGATCTGGTCCAAGGGTTCTTCTTGCTTTCCATTATCCTTTCCTCCTTCCATTTATCCTCTTCCCGTTAGTGCTTCCCCCCTTCCCCCATGCACGCAAGGAAGTTTAGTTGTCTGACTCCATTGTCATTACACCTTTTTTATACAACAGTATCTTAATAGCAGTATACAATGATCAAATGTACCTTCCTCTAGGTCCATGTAGAAACTCTTGTTCCACTGCGCTATACAACTTCCCTGTGTCGACTACAAAATCTATTATAAATCCTGCCACAATACTGTCGAGCCAAAAGTCTACTGCGCGGGTGAACTTGTTGTTCACCTGCTGAAGCTGCTCAATCTGTACTAGGGTCCACTCTATCTGTTGAATCCATTTCGTTGCATGGTTATCCTTCAACCTTAGTATCCACTCCTACAATAGATGCGGAAAATCACAGAAAAAGACTTCGTGTAAATCAATAAACACATATTTCTCAAGATATTTGCGAGGTGTTAGTCTAGGGTTTCTATTGTCTTTTTGTGCAAACTCTAGCTCCTTAGTTCTTAGCCAAGTTTTGATCTCTGCTTTTGTGGGATTCCATGGCCTCAACATTCCCTCATAATGGCTCATTGGTCTCTTCCCTAACCTTTTCTTGATATGCTTCCGAAATATCTTCGAGTTATATCCTCTACTCAATCCTCTCTTGTTCCTACCAACGACAACAAAACCATTTGTTGGTTACTATTCCTCTATTATGTCTGAGTTTATTGACCTGGGGTTCATGTCTGTTCGGGTTTCCAACAAATCCTCTAAACTATTGCCCCTCCTAGTAAACTAGAAGGCAACGCAACACACAGAATGTGTTGCCCAGTCTCACCCGAGATAGCTTTAATGGGTGGCTGTGAGACTCTGGTGTTTATAGCCTAGGATTGAGTGTGAGATAAGCCAGCTAAATATTGAACCATCATTATGACTTGTCAATGCAACATATTTTTATTCACGACTTATGCAATAGATCCATAGGTTATTCCCTCAATATCACAAAAGAACTTAAACAAACAATAGAATAACTCATTCATTCAACATAATAATACCTGCTTCAGACAATAAGATATGCAACCATTCATCACACAACACATATGTTATTGTGGTTCACCCCCTCCTAGGGCTACATCCACAAATATTTGGCTTTCAACTCTTTTATTATATTATTTTCGCATCTACAACGCCACGCGCTTACAACTCTTCTCAGTCGGGTGAGATCTTATATGAGGCGGACTAGATCAAACCAAGCTCCATAGCCTGTGATCTAACCCTCAATATCTACCCTCCCTCGTCCTCTCTGGCTCAACAACTTATACAAAATAGGTCTTACAACAAAACATTACATATCACATCGACTCATGCTGAACCCCCTATGATACCTAAGTATCTATATTTATACATTTCAGGCTCTTCAACCATTTACAATACCTTACCAAAACCCTAACCCTATCGTCATTAGGTCTTCCTCCCATGCGTGTGTGCTATTCTTCCTTCTAGTTGTTGTTTTCCTTACATGCGTGTGTGTTGTGTTTCCTTCCAGTTGTTTCTTCGCTCGTGCATGTTTTCTTTCCTAAAAACTCCATGCTTTTCCACTTTGGCCCTTGGCCTGCCTCCAACACCATTAATCCTATGCCATTAATTCCATGCATCGAAACTTGCACATATCGCTTGCCAATTGTGTCACCCCAATCCATATTAACCATTGCTAAAACCATACCATAACATATATCAAATGCACCCAATATAACTCAATACAAATCGCATAGCCACTAACCATTGCTAGTTAGGACTAACACTAATTCATGTTAATTTCACTTGCACATAGCATAGCATAGTATAGTATAGTTCCTCTTCTTGGATTTTTTCATAAGTCTCTTTCCATTGCCGTTGTTTCTTGTTGTTACTAACATGTGTCTTATGCAGGTGTAACAAGTAATGAATCATGGTGAGAATATCAAATGTAACAACAATAAATATAATCCATTCATAACATGGAATTTAGAGCTTAGAATAACGAAATCAACACATAAAATGCATTATCCATCTGCCATTTTGTCGCAAACAAAACCAAGACTGCATCATCAATCATATAGAAACTTGTAAGCAACATCGAAACAACAACGCAAAATGTGTGATAAGACTATCTCTGAACCTCCAGTCTACAAGGGGTCCCACCTACTAGTATTATATATCATTAGCATAGTTTAAATGATAGGCTTTAGTAATATTTTGCGGGCGAAATCCTTGTTGCGATTTTTATCGTCAACAAACTAGTGACTCCACAGGGAAATCTGTTTCCAATAGATTAAGAACAAAGAATGTATGGTCTTGCAGACCAAGAACAACAGATCAAGAAGGTATAACCAAAATGTTCATGTAACAAGGGGAAGTGAGTGGATTTAATGGAAAAATTACCAGGAATTTGGGAATAACTCATGAAAAATATTAAGTATGAGGGGGTTTATCCCTATATGCATAATCATTCAACCATAATTTGTTCTTGACTTCAAGGAGAAAAAAATTATGGACTTTCTCCTTTAACTCTCAAATGGATGAAGAAATGGAAAGTAGAAGCGGGAGATAACCAATTTCTTTATAAGACAACAGTGGAAGCAGATAACAAATTCAAATATGCTTTTAGGGGGAACATCGTAACAACTGTCTAAGCTTGATTGTTATTGACTAACAATACCTTGTAGGAGTGTCACTATGGCAGAACTGATCCAACATCTTATTCTTGACCAAAATCAAACTAAAAATATGAAAACCAATAAAATTCATGACATAAATGGGACTGCAAAATTTAAAACAACAGAAATAAAATGACAGAATTGCAAAAGCAACAGGAAGCTATTAAAAGGCAAGCAAAATTTAAACTATGGTAAAAGAAGAATTGAAAAGCAATGGTGAGAATGAAAACAAAACTAGACTACTAATATGCAAAAAATCCAAACAACGTTAAAACTTTTCAAGTTGGTTCCACGTAGTGTATTAAGTGAGAACCATTAGTGTTGTAGGAAAACAATTGCTCTTGTAAATATTTTAGAATGTAAGAGTTAGTACCCAGGACAAACGTGATCTTGAAAGGACCCAACCATAATTCTTGAAACTTGGAGACAATTGATAGCCCCTTAAAGTACACGATTAGATAATCGAGATAGAAATGAATAATCTTACCGATCAAATCGTCAAAATTTATTTGCATAGGTCTTTTAAAAGTGGTACTCACATCAGATAAGCTAGAAGGCATACGTTCGTAAGCAAAGGTGCCCCAATGAGTAATAAAGGTGGTTTTGTATTTATCTGCCCCTTTTACCTTGATTTGATTATAACCGAAAAAATCGTCAAGTAAGGTGATCCAGGTGGATATTGGTGGCCACCCACCTATTCCACTTGGATCCACACCATTATTTCTTTCAGTTTTTCAGTTTCCTTAATTGTAGCACAACTTACTATTTTTGGCAGTTTTTTCGGGTCCTGAACTTCTGGAGCCGTTTTGAGGCCCTAGACGACATTTTTTGGGCATCAAACATCCGACGAATATAAGTTCGTTTTGGACTGAATATTCGTTGTCAGCAGTTGTATTCCTCAGATAGATCTTTCTAACGATGTATCATGTGTGTCAAATGAAGATAGTATGCCAAATTTATGACCCCGAGAAATTGATGTACCAATTTGCCCCGACGGGGCGTTTCATCTCCTAGGGTTAGGTTTTTGGATGTTTAGGGTGTCCATTGTTTCTAAATAATATATAGGCCTTCAAGCCTCATTATAACACAAATTTCAAAGGCCTGTAGCTGCCACATCTCTTCTAAGAGATAAGCTACCAACGCCCTAGTTAGTTTATTTCCATTCTGTCTGTAAACAAATTTCAGTTCTTTGATATTAATGAAATGAAGTGTTATTTTCGCTGCATCTTTGTATTCATGGTTATTTGTGTATTCTGTTGCATTCCTGCATAAATTTGGATTAGTGGTATTAGAGTGCTTTGCATGTCCCCAACGAGCTTGAGCTATAAGGAGTTAGGGCTCGATCTGGTTGAACCTTTGCAAGATTAGCCTCGCAAACCCCAACGACCGCCCATGGGGGATGAAAAGAAAGATGAGGGAGCAGGATATCCTATAAAAATATTGCTCGAGGAGGCCCTTTAAAAACAAAGGAACGCGATGATGGATAACTTCGCCCAGATCCTTCAACGATTGCCCACTGGTGGCGCATCTGCATCCAACAACCACTATGGAGGCTCAACCCCTTTTAAGGTACAAGTAAACTTTTACATTCCCATATTTGATGGCCAAATAGATGCAAACACCATAGATAGATGGTTGAATATATTAGAAGGATGTTTCTCGGTTCATTACTTTTCCGACCGGGAGAAGATTATGTTTTCACTGCTCAAAGCCGCCCCCCATGTCAAAGACTGGTGGGAAACCTACTGTGAGAAAAAGAACGAGGAGGAACCCTCTTTGTTCTCAGCCATACCCACTTGGAATTCTTTTCGAGACACCATCAAGGAACAATATTATCCCATGGGGAGCTATGAGGACAAGTACATACAATGGACAACGCTGCGGCAACAAAGGGATCAAGATGTGCATGAGCTGACGAATATGTTCTGTACCTCGCGCACAAAGTTGGGTATCAAATATTCAGAGAAACATGTTGTCTGCATAGATACATTCATGAGGAAATGGAGTTCCTTGACATATCTTTGCTTGGTACGACATACCAGTATGCTGCCAAGATTGAGCAGAAATTCAAACAGAAGAAGCGAGATTTTGGATCTACGAATCAAAAGCAAGCGAAAGGTGCCCCCAAACCGTTGAACAAAGGACAAAGCCAAGGCATGGAAGCTCAAGACAACCTGCCAAAGCCGCAAGCAAAGAACAACACCACGAAGCCGAAGAATGACACAGAAAAGTGGTGTGAGTTCCATAAGAGCTCCACTCACAACACAAGTGAGTGTCAAGCCAAATAGTCACTAGTGGCTGAGATGACGACTTCTGACTCAGATGCATGCTCAGACATTGAATCAAAACCCAAGAAGGGGAATGAAAGAGGGACGCATGTTATCGATGCGGAGCCCAATGCCACCATTGCCACCACGAAGATCCAAAAGGAAGAATTGGAAGATCGAGAGGAGGAGGAGAGTCTCTTCCACTCCCAGATGTGGGTAAAGGGTTCCCCGCTACAGTTCATTGTCGATAGTGGGAGCCAAAAGAAACTCATTTCAGCAGAGGTTGTGAAGCGGTTGGAATTGTCGACCATAGCACACCCACAACCATACACCATCGAGTGGCTTCACCAAGGACAAGACCTTTGCGTCAACTAGAAGTGTCGCCTTCCCTACATCATCAATCCCTTCACCGATGAGGTATTATGTGACATTGCTCCTCTTGATGTTTGTGATGTATTATTAGGCCAACCATACTTGTGGAAGAGATATGTTGTGTATGAGTCTCGACCTCGCAGTTTTATTGTTACCTTGGGAAATAAGTTGTAAACGATACCAGTATCATCGCCTGCCGCTATCTCTTTGGTTACAAAACAATGTAGTAAGATCATTTCCAAAACTAGGAAATTTGTTTTCCTGATGATCCACCCTCAGGGAAAGAATAATACTGTGGCCACGACCTCCAGAAAGGGCTCCTCCACATGACAACAACAAATGGACAAGGTCGTGGAGGAGTACTAGGACATCTTCACCTCACCCGCAGGGGTGCCTCTGCACTGTCAGGTCAAGCACCCCATCGATCTGACCCCAGGTGCATCGCTGCCCAATGGACCAATCTATCGACGCTTCTAGAGAACGATGAATGATGAAATCAAGAGGCAGATCCAGGAGTTGTTGTAGAAAGGTCACATTCGGCCAAGTTCATCACCCTGTGGGAGCCTGATCATGTTGGTGAAGAAGAAGGATGGGACTTGGAGACTTTGTATTGACTATCGGGCATTGAACAAGATCATTGTCTGGAATAGGTACCCATTCCCATGTATTGATGACCTTCTGGACCAACTCAAAGGGGAAAAATATTTCAGCAAGATCGACTTGAAGTCTGGGTATCACCAGGTACCAATTGAACCGTCTGATGTGTGGAAGACTGCCTTCAAAGCCAAGGAGGGCCTTTTCGAATGGCTGGTCATGCTTTTCAGGTTGACGAATACTCACACAACCTTCATGAGGCTGATGGATGACATATTGCAGCCATTCACCAACTCATTTGTAGTAGTGTACTTGTATGACATCTCGATCTTCAACCAGACTTAGGAAGAGCACCTCCACCACATCCGACAGGTCCTCCAAACACTGCGGAAACACAAGTTGTGTGCCAATTTGGACAAGTGCACTTTTGGCATGACCCAGGTTCATTATCTTGGATACATTATTGATGAGCGTGGGGTGCATGTGGATCCAACCAAGATCCAAGTCATCCGGGATTGGCCATCCCTGACCACTCTAACAGAGCTTCGCAACTTTCTGGGTCTTGCTAATTTCTACTGCAGGTTCATGTTGGGATTCTCTCATATCACTTGGCCCTTGAGACAAGTCACCAAGGGAGGAGCGAAAGAAAAATTATTTTTCTCAGAATCTCAACAGAAGGCATTCGTAGAATTGAAACATTGCCTCTACTGTGCCCCAATGCTCACATTACTAGAATTGCAACAACCATTTGAGATTGAGACAGATGCCTTTGACTATGCTATTAGGGAAGTTCTTACTCAACAGAGGCATCCAATGGCATATCACAGTGCGACAGTATCGGACACAGTCTGAAAGTATCCCACTTATGACAAAGAAATGTATTCCATTGTGCAGGCTTGCCGACAATGGAAGCATTACATTTTGGGGAAGGAAACGATCATCCACACAGACCACCGAACCCTGTAGTTCATACAGACACAAGGGAAGTTTCAGAACGATCACCATCATAAGTGGTCCACATATCTCCAATAGTTTCATTTTAACATTAAGTACAAGAAGGGCAACACCAATAATGTTGCAGATTGCCTCAGCTGACCACCGATCGTGGCGATAACCACCATGCTCAACTCCTGTGGTCACAAGACTTCTGATTGGCCACTTCTCTACAAGAGCAATCCAAAATTCAGCCACACATACAAGACACTCTTGGAGGGTAACCGAGTTCTAAATTTTCACCTCTAGGATGCACTACTATGTCACCTGGGACACCTTTGTGTTCCTTCAAGTGAGCATGCCGAGATGATTTGGGAAGATCACTACAGTCGGGTCGTTGGGCATTTCAAGGTCGAGAAAATAGTGGTAGTACTGCAGAAGTATTTCTATTGGGAAAACCTTCGACAGGATGTCGGGAAGTACATCAGATCCTGCACTGCCTGTGCCATTACCAAACCGACCATCAAGAAGTAAGGTCTCTATACTCCGTTTCCTACCCCTAGTCGACCTTGGGAATCCATCTCCATGGATTACATGTCGGGCCTTCCTTCTACTAAGAATGGCAATGACTGTGTTTTCATGGTCGTTGACAGATTCTTGAAGATGGACATTATGGCGGCCTTTAAGACAAATATCACAACAAAAGCCATTGCTAAACTCTTCTTTGAACGAGTGTGGGTAAAATTTGGGATCCCACAGTCTATCATCTCAGATCGAGACAACAGGTTCCTTAGTACATTTTGATCCAACCTGTGGTCAATGCTGGACACCAAGCTCACCAAGTCCACAACTTTCCATCCCCAAACTGATGGCCAGACAAAGGTCATCAACAGGATGATCATACACATTTTGCGCATGTACAACTCAAAGCATCCACGCACATGGGATGAGATTCTCCCCTATGTACAACATAAATATAACCGGGCCCTCCACAACTCAATCAACCACAACCCCTTTCAGGTGGGCTTGGGATTCCAGCCACTATGTCCCATTGACGTAGACATTCCCTTTCCAACTACTTAGGTTGATTCGGCTCATGTCAACTATGAAGATGCCAAGGCGAACAACTTCATTGAGTGCATTCAACACATCTTCCAACAGGTTCATAACATATTGGGCAGAGCCAATGCTAAGTACAAGTAGCGGCATGATCAACATCGGGTACAACACAAATTCCAGGTGGGCGACAAAGTGTGGCTACATTTGCAGAAGGAGCGCCTCGTTGGACTCCACCGCAAGCTTCACCCACTCCGATATGGGCCATACACCATCACCAAGGCTATAGGGGACAATTCCTTTGAGCTCAGTATTCTACCATTCCTTGGTCTGCACCCAGTGTTCAATGTGGACTGCCTTCAGCCCTACTTTCCACCTCTACTGGACACATCTGACATGGCAGAACAACTCACACCAACAGAGTTAAATCCAAACTGCATGGAACAAGCCACAACTAATCGGATTATGGAAACACAGATCAAGAACACCCTCCAATAGAGGATCCAGCTATATCGAGTTGTCAAAGCCGGCCAACTCCTTCACCAGGGACCAAGTTCAACAGAAGTTTCCTCCACTCATGGAGGAACTCAACACAATGGGTACCCTTGCTTCTTAAGGGGGGGGGGGGAATGATCTAGGTGGATATTGGTGGCCACCCGCCTATTCCACTTGGACCCCCACCATTGTTTCTTTCAGTTTTTCAGTTTCCTTAATTGTAGCACAATTTACTATTTTTGGCAGTTTTTCGGGTCCTAAACTTCTGGAGCCTTTTTTAGGCCCTAAACGATGTTTTTTGGGCATCAAACATTTGTCGAATATGAGTCCATTCTGGACTTCATATTTGTTGTTAGCATTTGCAGTCCTCGGACAGATCTTTCTAACGATGTATCATGTGCATCAAACGGAGATAGTATGCCAAAGTCACGACCTCAGGAAATTGATGTACCAATTTACCCCGACGAGACCCATATTTTGGCGTTTCATCTCCTAGGGTTAGGTTTTTGGATGTTTAGGGTTTCAATTGTTTCTCAATAATATATAGGCCTTTGAGCCTCATTGTAACACAGAGTTCAGAGGCATGTAGCCACCACATCTCTTCTCAGAGATAAGCTACCAGTGCCCTAGCTAATTTATTTCCATTATGTCTGTAAACAAATTTTAGTTCTTTGATATTAATGAAATGAAGTGTTATTTCCACTGCATATTTGTATTCATGGTTATTTGTGTATTCTGTTGCGTTCCCGCATAAATTCGAATCATAAGGGCATCATCTGTGACACTGGAACTTGCTGCAGAATCATTTCCATGTTAGGGAGAGGACAATGATCTTTTATAATAGCCCAATTTAATGCGCGAAAATCAACGCAAAATCTGATATGATTAGTGGCTTTCCAAACATGAATCAAACTTGAAACACATTCAGAATACTTGACTGAAAATATGATTCCAACCTTCAAGAGTTTTTCCAATCCCCTTCGAATAGTTGCTTCCAGTGCAAGGTTGATAGGTCTTTGTTTTTGCCTAACTGGTTTTATGCCTTCCTTGATGGGAATGACATGTTGTATAAGAGAAGGATCAAAACCATGAAGATCCTCATAAGACCAAGAAAAAACATCTTGAAATTCACCAAGCATATTGACAAACTTCATTTTCTCTTCATTAGAACATTGGGCACCTATTTTAACATTCTTTGGAGACTCGGGTGTCCCAATGTTCAAGGAGATGGTTTCACCCACCTTCCTTTTTGACTATTCTTTATTGCCTACATCACTCGATGAAAATAAACTCTCTAGAGGATTCAAGCCTTTAGGAATCTTGTTATCTTATATGGATATAATTTCCTTGGGCTTTTAAGGTTCATTTTGAATGAAAGCACATATGCTCTCATTGCCAGGGAAGACCTGCTAGGATTCTGTATTGTCAGGGATATGTGGATGATATAGAGATTGAAAAGTACAATAAGGTATGTGTGGCCGAAGTTTCTGATTAGGAGAGGCTGCAAAAATAGCTAACCGATAATCCATTGAGTTCAATTCCCTCTTAACATGAGTAATGTTGAAAGCTAACAGGTTCGAGATAAGTGCCCAAACAGTTTGGGTGTATCGTTTCATCAACTTGTTTCTAGGAGAATATATCTTACGTACAAGGTTCACAACAAGCTCAGAATCTCCAAAAATTATAAGGTGACCACAACCTAGGTTATAGGTGTTTTCAATGCTTAATAATAAAGCTTCGAATTCAGTGACATTGTTTGTGCAAGCAAACTCCAACATGTAAGAAAAGTTATGAATTTTCCCCACAGGAGAGTACAAGATTATGCCAACTCTGTTACCTTCACTAGAGCCTGAACCATCAAAGTGCATGTGATACATACCATCATCTAAATCAATTTGTTCCAAGGGAATGCTATCATCCTCAGTAAAGATGGAATACACCTCTAGGTCCTCTTCGATATAGTTCACATTAGGTTGTGGGACACTCTCTATGTAAGGTGAAATCCTTCCCTCTCTAAGGAGTATAATGTTTTTAGCATTCCGAGGAATGGATAAGTGTGTCCCGTCGAGTGAGAGGTATCCACCCGTCAAAGCTTTCCAATCTCTTCCTAAGATTATTGAGTAATTTCTTACTGGCATATCAATTACCTAAATACTAAGGGTCGCCCTTATTTCAGGGTGTGCGCACAAAACTAAGTTCACATCTTTAATCTCACCTATGGTTGTTTGTTGTAGACTATTATAAGAGAGCATGCTTCTGGAGTTTTCATTTGTACAAGACAATCCTAGCTCTTCCATAATAATCTTCGACATTACACTTGGGCCCGAACCGCCATCAATGAGGCAACAATGGGCGATCTTATCCATATTCTTCATAGAAAAATAAAAAGGGAGATTTTTTACAGGGTATCTAAAGTTATGTACACCTACTTTATTTATAGATGAATCCTTTTCATTTACCTCTTAAGAGAGGTTGGCTACAACGAGAGTCTTTCCTTCCATGAATTTTTTTAGATGGCTCTGTTGTTCAGGGACAAAAACCATGTCCAGAAGGGTGGCATCTTCTTTGATGTTGGCCAACTGATTCAAAATATTGTATTTGGAAGAGGGGAGAGGAGGGGTAGTTCCTCGACTTTCAGGAACCTTAGGAACCTGAATAGTAGCAGCTGGTGAGAATGAGCTCGGGCTACAAGAATTGTGTGGAGGATCATATTTTCCTTTCGGAGCATAGGATTTGTTCCTAGTATTGATGATCATGACATCTTCTGGCTCTGCAAAATCTAGGACAACGATGGTAGTTTTCAGTCTTTTACCAAAGATATTATCTCTGGCGCTCTTCCTTACCTCACATGTGGTTTCCTCGTGGTGTTCCTCGCAAAAGTTACACCAACTTTGAGGCATGATATCTTTAGGCTAAAAATTATTTTCAATTGGACTTCTAAAGGGGGGTGTAGAAGAGGATGAAGCTCCAGGGGTGAGAGGGGAGACATTTACCTTTCACTCATACATTATCATATGATTATTCATATCTTGTACTAGTTGTAAGAGGGAGGACATGTCTTTTTGTTTAACTGATTCTCCCTAAGGAAGACCTGTTCTTTCCAGCTGTTCTTCATACTCCAAACACATATGCAGAGTGGAACCGAGGTTATCAATGTATTTTTACTCGAGCCTATGACGATAGGGGGAAGGTAATGCATTACAATAATGCATGAAAGCGGCTTGGTTCTGAGGTCGAATGAGTTCAAGGATTTGATTGTATAACTTAGTGAACCGCAAGTTGAAGGACTTGATGGTCTCACCATATTTATAGGTGATTTTATTGTACTCCCGTAACTGCTCAATCGGGATTTTAGATTGCCCACAAGCGGATTTGAACCAATAAACTAACTCCTCCCAAGTAGAGAGAATCTTAGGAGGAAGGTCAAAGAAATCGGCCATGTTATCGCACAGTTTGTAGTTTAGAAAAGTAGATGGATGAAAAGAGGTCAAACTGACGTAACTGAACCAATCCCACCCACTGTCACCTCGATGGGAAAGTTCTTTCTATTTAGGGAGGTAAATCCTAGGGGAGACGTCCCCGGTAACTTGGTTTTTTGAGAAGGCAAGAGATTTTAGTAAGGCTGAGTGATAATGATCCCCATCACAAGTTAACACCTGATCAGAAAGTCATGGCTTATAGCCAATACATATAGCCGGAAGTAATAACCAATAAGATCACTTACCCGAGAACAAGACAACAATAGAACGATGCATATGCAAGCTTGCTTGTTGGTTAGTACTTCATATAATCAATGAATTTCTTGAATATAAGAAATTGAGCAATAAATATTGACGAAGTCAATGTTCATATGATAGCAATAGTTACAATATCAATTCTTAAATAAATGCTAAAGAAACTTGGCATTCAATGTAACAAATCAACACTTCATTAGATAATGCTTTAACCAACCATTTAATTGCTTTGAAAGTAAAACGATAGCTGCACAGAGGTGTTTATAGCAAAAGATGATGACAACAATGAGTTAGCAGGGTTAGTCTTAGGCTAGGGTTAGCTAGGCTTAGAAATATTAGTAATTTCTCAAAGTGTTTGATTGAAGTTGTGATCAAGTTACTCAAGACAAAGGAGGCCTTAGATCAGTGTCTTATTAGGGTAGATGGAGTCAAAAGAAGAGGACACAAAAGTTGAAGGATCAAGTGAAAGCGTAAAACTTAAGGACAAGAGGGTTAAAACTTGAGGTGTTTCTATGGCAAGGCCTCAAGGATGAAACCCTAGGGGAGAGAGGCTCACTTTGGTGTAGGGGAACTAGGCCTCAGTGCTCTCTCCTCCTTCCTTGGATTAATGGAAAAGGCTAGCTTGAATAATGTTTGATAAGAAGCAAGACAAGAGGGTTTGCAAGCAATGTGTTGCTAAAGCAAGACTTTACTAAGCAAACCCTAGGGAAAATTGTCTCACCAAGGTGTAGGGGAACTAGGCCTTGATGTGTTTTATCCTTCTTAGCTCAACAAATAAGAAAACGGCTAGCAGGGAGAAGAGGGATGGAGTGTTGCTAAGGCAAGGCTCTATCATCTTCTATAAATGGCTCAAAACCTTGATGGGGTCATGAGACAAGGACCTTCAATGTGTGCTTGTCACCTAGGTTTTATTAAAAAAATTATAACAATAGATGCAAGAAAATAATACTACAACCATTCGATTAAGAAGTTTTGCAGAAATTCACTTACATTTAACCAAGAAATCACATAGCAAACCCTAGTTGTAACACCTTCCACCAAGAGAAATGCAAAAAATGCCAATATAAGTCCAAAAATGTCTTCCTTCAACAAGTGCGCCTTCCAATTTCAGCCAAGAAATCCAAGAGTGGCGCAAATTTCAGACCTCACTAATGAGTGAGTGAGAGATGATGAAAAAATGAAGGTAAAAACCCTCAATTTATACAGTACCATGACCTAATTTTGCTTTTTAGGTCATGAAAAAGGCCGACAAGGCCAAAATACTAAAATCATATTGTTTTACATTAAAATGTCATAAATGAAACCCTAATCAATCTAAGACAATAATTCATGACCCTTCTAGGGTGACGTTATCCCCTTCTAGGGAAAATGCAGCCTCCTGGAGCAAAACGTTAGCCCTCATTGGGCTTCTCCAAGTTGCCACACGTGAAAAATTGCCCTGTTTGTCTGCCAAAACGTCCACGAAGCAAGGATGATCTCATGAACCTCCTGGATGACGTCCTAGGCCTTCCAAGGTCAACGTTCTAGTGAAAGGGGAACAACCCCCCTAGGTCAAGCTCTGCTAGGGTGCCTCTACAAGACGTCCTTCTTCTCTCTGGTGCAAACCCCTTTGTCATGTTTGTGCCCCCTGTTGGGGTCTCAACATCCATCTGGTGGGCTCTTCAGCCCCATGGAGGTCCGAAGTGATCATCGCCCCATGTGTACATGTCCAACATGGTACCTGCCCATCAGACATGATCCTGCACATCAACAACTACGCCCTCCATGGGCTCACAAGTCACAGGGATCATAGAAATGCCAATCACATCTCATCATCAATATTATTAAACATGTGCATAAAACCCCTATTACCCCAGTTAAAATATCAAAGACATTATACAAGCCTACAATACAAGTTTGGGGAAAGTTACAGGGCGTCCTATTGGGCTAGTGTCCACTGGAAAAGGAAAGTTCCCATAAAAGACTACATCTAAGCCATGTAAGTGGGTGATGTGGATAAGGGAAGTCCAAACAATGGGTGTAGTGAAAGTAGGGGAATGTAAAGCTTTACCTGTGGGTGCCTTTGTAGAAGGTGAGCTGTACCTGTCTTAGATACAATTTTTTCCAAGCCGATTCATGCCTTTTATTCTTTATTCTTATTGCTTTTTCTTCAAGAAGATAATCAGGGGACATTGCCCTAGCGTGGTGACCAATGGTGGTAGTGTTACCCACAAGTATTTTCACAGAAATGAGAAGGTTGCCTCGTGATGAGACCCCCTTTCTCTTGGCCATGTAGCCAAGAGCCACTACCCTAGCGTGGTAACCAGTTACTAGTAGTGTCATACTGATAGGTACCCATGGACCTAATAGACTTGCTCGTGATGAAACCCCCTATCCTCTGAATAGGTCTTGTTTTATTATTTTTTATGGGTCCCTCTTGTTTCTTGTTGAGAATCCTTTTATTACTTTCTTGGGGATCCTTGGGTGAAGCATATCGAGGTTTTATTTTTAGGATTTTATCTTTTTCCATCTTGTTTTTACCTTCTGGGCCTTTAGCCCCTTCTTCTCACAAGGCAAGTTACAACCCTTAAATGATTAGCCAACCTAATGCCCAAACAAGTGAAATGGGATAGATGAGTGGGAAGCAAGATGAAAAAGTGGTGATATGACGGGAGCAGACGATGGCTTTTCAAAAATCCCCCCAGTGGCAAACCAAAACCTACAGACACGAGCTTACTAGGGCATCCTGTCATTCCCCCCAGACATGGTCAAGTGGGAAAGTATAAGATCCAAGCATTCGTTAGAAACAAAAGGAATTAAATGCACATATTCAAAAGTTTTGAGGATCAGAGTGACACATACTATGATACCCAGACTCATTACCTCATGGAGCAAGAACCATCTTTGACATAAGACCAAGCCGATGGTGATGGATGTTGCTGCTGTTGGCAGTGTAGAGGTGCTGAAAGGGAGAAAAGATTAGCCCTCCAGGGCCATGCTAAATTCGAATCGACACTCGATACTCCATGTCTAGGACCTATGGGCCTCGAGACATGATCTCCTAGTTATCCCTAAAAGTGGGGATAACATGCCACAACCTTTCCTTCCAACGAATTGACAAATAAGCGCATGCAAGTATTGTTGTCATTGGCTCCTATGTTCTGACAGGGATTAGAAAATGCCACCAGGTGTTCATTTGTAGTGACAGTTTTATTTCCCAAAAACCTAGGAAGATGCTCTTTGAATTTAGGAAGTGGATGAGTAGTAGGTGCTAGGTTAAGAGGAGAGGAAACATGCCACAATGTGGTTGTAGCTTCTTCTTCAAATTAAAAAAGCCCATACTTTTTAATGACTTTGGTGGGGTTTGTGGTAAATTGGACAGGGATATGGTGGCTATATAAGATACCAATCACTAATGAAGTTGAAGACTGAGAGGAGGAAGCACTTTCAGTGCCACCAGAGCCACCATTAGATGTCATCTTGTGGATGATAGTTAAGGGAGAGAAAAACGAACTTGATGAATCATACAAGGTTCTCCTTAGAGCACTTTGTTGGGTAGATAACACAACGTTCCTTCTTCCTATTTCAACAATAGGATTAATTTTAGGTGATAAGCCTCTTCTCCTCCTAGAAACATGAGGGTTTTAAGGACATGAAAAGAATATCAAAGCTGAAGGAATGAGAAGGTTATTGCTGATTTCTAGGTTGTCTACGTCTAGCTTCCCAACGTTCTTGGGCACTAATGTCTCGTTCAATTGCTGCCCATGAATGATTAAGCTCGGCCCGAGTATTAGTAGTGTCTGGAATGGTGTTAAACAAATTCAAAGCAATGCTAGTCTAATCTTGAAGACGGGGCTCAATATTAGGTTTCCTTGCAACAGGTACAGTCATTAAGAAATAAAACAGTAAAAGAATCAATATCAGAAAAGTAGATGTCTTCAATGATAATCAAGCATAAAAATCAACCAGAGAGATATTGAAGATCTCCCCAATATGGTTGCCAAATAAATGTTGAGGAAACGATACAAAATGATATTACTCAAGCATTTTCATACCTTGCTTGGCTAAAGCAAGATAGACAGGAATATCACCCTTTGTTTATAGCCATCAAAATTTGTATCCTAACTCACAAGTATTGATTACAAGTGCTTAGGTTGGTTTTTTAGAAATGAAATCTTGCTGAAAAATTCATTATTTATGTAATTTTAAGAATATAATAGATGTTGAAATAAACATATAAACAGAACTAAAGACACCAAGTCAATAATAAAAACATATGAGACATAAAACAATTGTTTATTTCATTCCAATTCATCAAAATAATCGTTCTCTTTACAAAATTCCCTAAGGAAGTTTTGGACAAAAGTCAAACTTAGATGTCCCCGATGAATCATATAGAAGGAATTTTGACAGAAAGTAAAAAATTGAACTTTAAAAGTTGGATCAGCTTGCCACATATTGTTGCCCACTCGATTATGCAAAATAGCCTTTGTCAGTCATGAAATTTAATTCACAAACAGACAAGTCTACACGAACTATCAAAGATAGATCAACACCTCTGAAAAACAGTGCCCTGCTATCATAAAAAAGAATTAGGCTTCCATTGAACTAAAGAATGAATGAAAACTGAATTATCTCAACAAAACTCAAATAGCATGCCTTAGTATTCTTCTCCTTCTATTCTCCTCTTGTTCCTCCTTTTCCTTTTGCCTTTAAGAAATTTAGAATTAGTTGAAGTAGTTGAACTACTTCTTTAGTTAAGTTAACTAAAACTCAACCAACTTTTTAGTTAAGGGAGAAAAGTAATAAAATCATAATAAGGGTTTTTAATAAATAATAACTAGTAGGTGGGACCCCTTGTGACTCCCTTTAGTTATTTAACAATCATAACACAACTAGTTAACAAAACATCCATCCTTGTGACTCCCATCATCACTTTCATATTTTGACAATTTATATCCATGATAATTGAAATTACTTCCAAAAAAATATCCAAAAAATAGTGTGTTGACCAAAATTTCAGAAGTCAACTGTTCTCAATAATCAATAAATAAAAATGCTTAAAATCCATATTTTCCACTATGGGAGGAAATCTTTCCCTTGTTGTTGCTGTCACCCTTTGATCTTTCTGAATTTGCCCTAGGCTGTGTGGAGCCTTTAGGCCTAATCTCACTAATCACATGAGAGCAATCATCTCTCAAATGCATGCGGGAGGACACGGATTTGGCAGAGTCATTTGAGGGTGAGGAGGGGGCAGCAATGACTTTTCCTTTATCAGGAGCATGGTGCACCTCGGTTTTTAACCTTTTACTTGCATGGGAAGACTGTACTGGTGAGTGGACAGGGGAATCTTGGACAATTTTATTAACAGGTGGAGGAGTAGGTAGAGATAATTTAGGCCAGCCACGATGTTGGGAGACTATTGGGTGGACAACCTCTTTCCATCCTTCGTTTTCGGGGACTTCAGGTTGCAGTGAGACATGAGGAGTCACTGGAATACCAAGGACATGTGGGGCTTGGAAGGGAGGCCTTTCAGGCCTAAGTTGGACCACTCCTTGCCCAATCCAGTTAAAAAATTCAACTTGAAATAACTGGCCTAACTCTTGCGAGTCTGCATCAAAGTGTATGGAGAACCTTGGCCTTCTAGGGCCCATGTGCCAATTTCCTCTTCCTCTGTTACCCTGACCATTGCTACCTCTTCTGAAAAATCTCATTCCTGTATGCATTATTGATTAGCAAATAGTTTCTTCAACAACCATACATGACAACTCTTTTAAATATGAAACAAAATTTGGCTCAACAACATATCAAACTCATGCAATCCAATCCATACAAATCGTTTAATACTTGTCAATGAGCAGGGGGTGAACAAGGGTTATGGGATATATGAGGGATTGTATTTAGCAAAAAGTGTTAAAATGAGGGGGGAATGGATCATGATTACTGCTCACAGACACCAAACAATCAACTGTATCATAAACCAAAAGAATATATCAATGTAATTCATCCCTGTGCGATCCTTTAATTGTCATAATACAAAATTTATTTTAACTATAATTAAATTTTAATAATAGGGAGTGGATAGTGAATATGGGAATAATTCGTAATTTCTCAAATCAAATATAGACACAGGTCTTTTACTGAGTTGAACAAGATCTTTTAAAACTTGCTCGATTCCATTCTTTTGACAACATTAACATTTAAATTTGCAATGAAACCATACTACAAAACCCGTGTTTCATCCTTGATGGTGCAATAAAGAAAAATGTTGCATGATGTCTCCATAAACCATACACAATAAACAACCAAGTCTCAGTCAGCAATTTTCCAATTTGTAATGATCTCGATTAGGACAAATTAAACACACAACAACCACCAACTTCAATTGATACCATGATGTAGGAACACACAGGCCAACGCATAACGAAAAGAGGCATCCATGTGAATGTACTTTATTGTTTACCCCCAATCAACCAATTTAATCAAAAAAATGAGTTGGGTTATCGATTCAACTGTCACAACAAAAGGAGGCAACAACTATATACCAATTCTCATTTCCAGTTACAACTTTACAACAACCCGATCAAACAGAGACGAGACAATAATCAAATCCATTGTCAACCAACTTATGACAGTCGACAAGATACCTGAAAAGAGTGCAACTAGTTGAGTTTATCAAAATCGGGCTCTATAACCATGAACATATGAAATAATCAAGGGTTCACTCGGTCACCAAAACACAGGGAGACTGGAGGTTGACCATATCAACAGTAGGTGGGAAAACCTTCAAAACAAGCACGGTGGAACCACAAGATTTTATAACTCTTAGCTTGTAAAATAGTGTGATAGTTCAACACCAGGTAGGGTAGGCAACGATGTAGAGGAGCAAAGATTGTTCACTTGACAGTAACCAATACCAAGAACGCACAGGGCATAACCCTCGGGCTTTTCAAGAGCCGACCGAATTTATAACAATGCTAATGGAAATGCAGACCCCATGCACCAACAACCATAAATCATACTTCTTGGCATAATGAACACCCCCTAACCAACTATGTTGATGCCAAATCACAAACATAAGCCCATGACCAGGTGAAAAACCCATGAACATGGCTCTGGAGGATATACAGTGACCAAAAGGTAGTTAGAAACATACACAACAACCCCATAGAAACCAAATACAACTGGATATGATTACCATAACTGTGAGGAGGTGGACAACAAGGCTAAACAAAGAGAAACCCTCCAACAAAATACCCATAACTACTAAAAAAAACAGAGAGCCATCACAGTTTCCAACACACATAACAACCAATGAAATCACAACTTCAACCATCAAATTTTCCATTTGCAAACGAATAACCATAGAGTCATTCCAGAGAAAATACCCACGTGTTTACACAGTTGTCAATCACAGGAAAACAAAAATCAACACATTACCGAGCCAATGTTTATTTCATACACAGAGCGAATTCATGGATGGGCAAAAAGAACCATACCTGTAACCAATGTATTTAAAAAGGGCGAGTTGGTCAAGCAGTTCCTTCCGGGCCTGATTCTTGGAGCTTAACCACAGCGAAACCAAATGAACAATAACCATGCCATTGTGACGACCCATTGGGAGAAGTATGGAGTGACGTGCATTTACTGCACATCGCTTCCATCCTCCACTCCATTCAATTTCGTAGTACACGACAACCATCCAAAACCATACCATTAATCCCATGCCATTAATTCCATGCATCAAAACTTGCACATATTGCTTACCAATTACGCCACCCCAATCCATATTAACCATTTCCAAAACCATACCATAACATATATCAAATGCGCCCAATATAACTCAATATAAATCGTATATCCACTAACCATTGCTAGTTAGGACTAACACTAATTACTTTTAATTTCATTTGCACATAGCATATCATAGTATAGTATAGTTCCTCTTCTTGGATTTTTTCATAAGTCTCTTTCCATTACTGTTGTTTCTTGTTGTTAATAACATGTGTCTTGTGCAGGTGTAACATGTAATGAATCATGGCGACAATATCAAATGTAACAACAATAAATATAAGTCATTCATAACATGGAATTTAGAGCTTAGAATAACAGAATCAACACATAAAATGCATTATCCATTTGTCATTTTGTTGCAAACAAAACCAAGACTACATCATCAATCATATAGAACCATGTAAGCAACATAAAAAAAAACAACGTAAAATGTGTGATAAGACTATGTCTAAGCCTCCGGTATACAAGGGGTCCCACCTACTAGTATTATATATCATTAGCATAGTTTAAATAATAGGCTTTAGCAATACTTTGTGAGCGAAATCCTCTTTGCGATTTCTATCGTCAACACTCGCATTATTGTATTTCTTACTTTTAACCCTTGTTTCAGGTAAGTCACAAGTGATAGCTCTAAAAGGATTTATTTTGACGATTGTTCTCGCTATTTCTTTATTATTATTATAAGAGTATTATTATTGTTTGTTGTTTCTCCCTTGTTGTTCTTGTTCCGGGTAGGTCACAGGTGATAACCCCGAGGAAGATATAGTGATGGTTGTAGGAGGAAACGTATTAGATGAGACATGAAGCAGACTATCCAAGTTGTATACATGATCGTATACATCCATGTACCAAAGAAGATGAAAACAAAACTACTTTTGAGATACAAAGTATCTCATATGGAGATTGATTGTAAGGATCAAAAGGCTCCAAAGATGACCGAACATTGTAATAGAACTCACAGTAGACTTGGTCAATGGATAATGAAGCTACCTTGACAGGAAGAAAAATTTGTTTGAAGTCTAACTCAAATTTTCAAATTAAGACTTGGTATTCAAACAACAAGTATATCCTACAGAGACTATGAAGTTTTTGTAGACTCGGAAGAAATCAAGACTCAGATTAAGCCTGATCTCAGAAAGGATCAAATGAGAAAAGGAGACATCTTCCGGGACTGACAAAAAGATTCCATGAGTTGAGAAGACTAGATCGTAGCTTCAGAGACCTCTAAAAGGCATGAAATATACTGAGAAGATTCCCTTGTTTCAATGACAGAGGAGAAAGCTAGTCAGAAGGACTGGGATATGGATTTTGTCTTAAGACCAAAAGGGAAGTCAGTGGTGACTTCCAAGATTAATCTAATAAATCAAGCATGATGCATATAATAGTATAAAGATGTACAAAGCCTGATTTGTGTCCAGAGCATTCTCTCAACAAGAGGGAGAAGACTATGATGAGACACTTGCTCCAGTAATCAGAAGAAGTATATATAGAACAAACATGATTCATTAAAAGAAGCCAACACAATATGAGATTTAGAGGGAGAAGGTATGAAAATCCACGTATTTGAGATTGACTTATCTCCATTACCAGTTGGTGCAGTACATGAGTTGGGCCATGGAGACATGACTACAATAGAAGATTGAGTTACCTCCAGAGAAAGAGGATAAACTACCCTCAATGTTAGTTATTGAGCCACTCTCAGTTTTAGATGAATTTGTTGTTGTGATAGAGTAGAGAAGTTACTCTCAAAGTTCAACAACCACAATGGCAATGGAGCAATGATTCTCCAATTCAAAACAACTGTAGGTGTAGAGTCCCAGTCCCAGAAGAAAAATTGCAGAGAGAGTAGAGGACATACTCTCAACCAATGAGACAGATAGTGCTTTGCATAAATCACATAGAGCTAGCACATGATTGTGCAGATTAAGTTGCAACTAAGAAAGTTGAAGCAAGCTCCAAGAACTTGGTATGGCAATATTGATAGTTTTCTAATGAGCTTGGGCTTTACCAAGAGTAAAGTTGATCCCAATCTTTACTTCAAGATTGAGAATGATGGACCAGTTATATTAATTCTATATGTGGATGACTTATTCTTGACAGATGAAGAAAATTTCATCACAGATTGTAAAATGAATCTTGTCGTTGAATTTGAAATGAGGACCTAGGCCCAATGCACTATTTCTTAGGTCTTGAAGTATGGAAGAGCCTAGAATAGATTTGATATGATGAATTGTAGATCAATGTCCACTCCAATGGAGATGAATATGAAGTTATTGGATGATACTTCATCAGAAATAGTTTATGTTACTCTATACATACATATGATTGGTTCGTTGTTGTATCTGATGAACACGAGACCATATATATTCTTTGTTGTGAATAACTTGAGTTAGTATCTGATGGCACCCAAACATGTTCACCTTGCAGCTGCAAAGAATGTGATGAGATACCTTAAAGACAAAAAAAACACTTCAAGATGTTGTTTTAGTTTGGGGTCAGCCATGACTTCGTGGAAAAGCAGGAAGCGATCCAGTATTGCTCTCAACACGACATAAGTAGAGTAAATTGCAGCATGTTCCACCAGTTGTGAATCCATATGGCTTCGAAATTTGTTGACAGGTTTGTTCGATCTAGAGATGGAAGCTACCATGATTCTATGTGATGACAAGAGTTGCATAAAGATGACACAGAACCCAATGTTCCATGATAAGACGAAGCACATAGAGATCCAATATCACTACATTCAATACATGGTGCAGGAGGGAGTTGTAAAGCTCCAATATATTGGCATGGATGAGAAAGTTGCAGATGTGTTAACTAAGCCTTCGTCTCGTGTGAAGTTTGAGTACTTCCAAGACAAGCTTGGTGTAATCCAAAAGGACCTCCCTTGAAAGGGGGAGCGATGTTGATGATACTATGGTATCCTGACCAACAACAGGTAGCTCAGTTAGGATTTTATATCCTAGGGGACTGATCATCTCTGGCCAAATCTTGAAGGTCCGGTAAGGACGATCTGTCAGATTACATGTGCATGTATATGGCATCTGTGGTCAGTAGTGGTAGCTCAGTTAGGATTATATATACTAAAGAATCTTATGATTCCTGGGCAGATCATGAAGGTCTGGTAAGGACAGTCTGTCAGAGTACCACAGATGTTGTTGTTGATGCACCTGCCTCATTCTATTGCCACATATAGATGTTGATGTTCCAGCTTCGTGATGCTGATGATGTTGTTCCAACTTCATGTTGTTGATGTTAATGTTCCATCTTCGTGTTGTTGATGATGTTGTTCCAGCTCCATGTTGTTGATGTTGATGTTCTAGCTTCGTGTTGTTGATGATGTTGTTCCAGCTCCATGTTGTTGATGTTGTTGTTCCATCTTCGTGCTATTGATGTTGATGTTCCAACTTCATGTTGCTGCTGATGATGATGTTATTCCGGCTCCATGTTGCAGATGATGATGATGTTCAGTTTCTACTGATGTTGATGATGAGAAAAACTTTCGATGACCTATAGATATGATCGACAATGTTATCGATATTGATGACGATGTCCCCTCCTCTTGATGATGTATTGAGTCCAGTCAGTTGTTATTTATGTTGTCAGTAGAATACCCTTCTTGTTAAGGGGGAGTGTTGAATTATTGCAACTTTGAGGAATATTCTACTTATATTTGAGTCATTATTGTATGGATCAAATCCCCTTTTGTGGATTGATCAAGTCAGGTCTTGTATAAGATCAAATCCACTTTTGTGGATTGGTCAACATGTATTTGTATGATGGTATTCGTAAAGTTGTCCCCTAGTAATTGTAAAGTGGTTTTAAACACTTCTAAGAGAAGTCAACTCCACCAAGTGAAGAGTCACAACCCTAGTGCCACCTCACAACTTGTATTTATATGTGAGGATGGTGTCTCATTTGAACACTCACCACACTAGCTCTGCAGCTATGAAGAAGTGCACAAGTCTTGGAGGAAATGCTACTGTAGCTAAGTGTGACGTCAAGGAGGGTTCTTGGTATGTGTCTTGGTACGTCTTGGTTAAGTGGTGCACTACTCTTCCTGGTGAAGGAGTAAAGGAGGATATTTTTTTCGGTCTTTTCTCTATCTATATTGAGGAATTTTTGTTGGGTTTTCTTCCCCATGAGTGTTTCCCAGCATAATCTGTGTGTCTCTATTGTTTCTGTGATTACCCTTTTTTCAGTGATCTTATTTATAAAGCTAATGTGCTAAATGATTGTAATAATAAAGAAGAACCGTAATTACTAGTTGTATAAGTAAAACTTCAACATTTATCCCACTACCTTGGAAGGTCGGAGGAATATTTCTAAGAGGAACTACTAAAATTGATGAATATGCTACACAATTTGATCAATATAATATGAAATTTGCAAAAGTAATTAAGGATTTTGACCCTAATCATATTTTTCATGATCACATGGTATCAGTTGGATTCAGTAATACACTTATTAATACTTTTATATTTGGAGAATAAGAAGGAGATAGCCATGATCCTTCGACTGAATGTATTGAAAGGAATGCAGGTGATATTGAAACCATCATAAGTACCACATACCAATATAAGATGAAAGGAAAACCCTCTAATGAAAAGAATGTATGGTCTCATATTATTTCCCAAAGGAGCACCCTATCCATAAATAATTCTCAATCTACAACATCTCAGCAAAAAAATTCTTCAATGAATAATTCATATGATAGAGGTGATAAAAACCCTCCTCGAGGAAAATTGAAAAAATCTCATAAATTGCAAGTAAAAAGAAAGAGGACTAATTCTCAACAAGAAATTGAAAAGCAAATACCTAAGAGCTAAATCCATCTCAAAGACATGGATTTAGAAGTTGATACAGAAAATATTTGATTCATTAATGATGAATAATGAGTACAAGAAAATATACAACTTGTGGTCGAACTCGCTATTCAAGATGAAGAGTTTTCAAAAGAAGAGTATTTTTCTGTACATAATGTTTTATTTGATTAAGACTCGAGAAAATTGATTTTTGAAAGAACCCTTTCAAAAAATAAAAAGGGTAAAACATGTTCTACATTTAACCTTAATAACATGTTTCCATTTGGAATCAATAAGATTCATAAGGTCACAGGAGAGGTTCTAGACATTTCAATAAATGATATGGAAGCTAAGAATGCCAGACTTAAAGAAAGGATACAAAAATTAGAGTTTACTGTAATGCCTCCACCAATACTAGCCACCCTTGTTGCAATAGTTCAACATGACAATAATTTTGAGAAAACTCCATAGTCAAGTATAAGATTAAAAGGTACTTCGAGCTTACTTGTTGCAAACAAACGATATGTTGAACAAAATATTAAGAAAATAATGTCTCTTATTTTAAATACATGGGATCTAACAAGTAGCTTTGTTTCTCTTGGTTCAAAGATTCAAAATAATAGAGAATATTTACAAGTTGACATTGAAAATGATGAAAGATTTTTCAAGGATGGGCTTGCCACATTCATTATGAAGGTCTCAAAAATGACAAAATATGAAAGAAAACAAGAAGACTTACCTTCTCAAGATTGTATAAAGCAACTAAAGGCATGTTGGATTTAAAGAATTAATGTATTAAGATAGTTATCAAATGAACTCAAACTCAAACTCGATGCTTCAAACAAGACAACAATTCAAAGAAAGTGTGGAAAAATTAAAGAATTGTCAGCGGAGAAGTTCAATAGTATGATTGAATATACTGAAGATGATATTGATAATTGGCTTGTTGAATATGCCAATAGAAATGAGGATATTGAAACAATGTTGTAAAATCTTTCAATTGATTATAGAGAATATGAAAATGAATTGTTCAAAATCAAAGTCAAACAAGAGGTGATCGTGAGGTTGTTGTTTTAGTCTAAACATACTCAAACATCAACAATGCTTTCCCAAGGTCAAGTGGGTACAAGTAAGGAATGTCATAGACCTTTCTTTCTATTACTGATCTTACTAGTACAACAAAGTATGCATCCTCTTATATACCATGCTACATCTTCTTGCATTCTGGGGTAGTACACATACCTTCGTAAGTCAGCAACTATATTTCCAACACCAAAATTTCCTGCAACTTTGGAGGTGTGAGCCTCCTTGATAAGATGTGATCTTTCACCTTTATGAATGCAGAGCTTGTCTAGCTTGTAAAGTAACCCATTCTAGAGATGATGGTCAACCTTATTATGCATAAGAGTTCTCAAATCCGTGATATTGGATGTGGGTGGCCTTGAAAACATGTCCACCAACTTATTAGTGGTGTCCTTCTTATATTTGATGACTAGATGAAATTGTTGCAAAAATCCCATCCACTTGTAATGTCTGATTTGTTGAAGCTTACTATGGGCCTGCAAATACTGCAATGGTTGGTGATCTATGTGGATAATGGCTTCCTTGCCCATCAGATAGTGCTTCCACTTATTAACAACTTGAATCGGGGCATATAGTTCCTTATCATAGGTAGGGTAGTTTAAGATTCTCCCATGAAACATTTCAAAATGATAGCATATCAGCTTACCTCCTTGCATCAAAATTGCTCCCATAACATACCCACTTGCATCTATCTCCACTTCGAATGGATTCTGCAAGTTAGGCAATGCGAGAACTAGTGCTTGACTGATCTTTTGTTGAAAGTTCGTTGAAATCTTTCTACTAACTCTTTTCCCATTGGAAACTCTTACCACTCATTCCTATGGCATGGAGTGGTGCAACTACCGTTGTAAAAGATGTTATGAAATTTCGTAGGTATTTTGTTTCCCCAACAAATCTCCTAACTTCAATGACATTAGTAGGAACTGACTATTTTATGATGGCCTCCATCTTTGTGGGGGCTATCTTGAGCTCCCCTCCATCAATCACATACCCTAAACACACTAATGACTATTGAGAAAACTCACCTTTCTTGAGGCTAGCCAACAACTAGTTCTTTTTCATAGTTTCTAACACCTACATGAGATGTGAGATGTGATCCTCCCAGGTAAAGCTATAAACCAATATATCATCCAAATATACTATAACAAATGAATATAAATATGGGCACAATACATCATTCATCAATAACTTAAATGTAATTGGTGCATTACATAAACCAAATGGCATGACCAACCATTCATACAAACCTTGCATTGTCTTGAAGACAGTCTTCCAAGTGTCTTCTTCTCTGACACGTACTTGGTGGTATCCCGATTTGAGATCCAACCTTGGGATGTGCTTAGCATGTTGCAATTGGTCCAAAAAATCATCGATCTTGAGTAGAGGGTACCAATTGTTGAGTGTAATCTTGTTCAAAGCTCTATACTTGATACACATTCACCAAGTCCCATCCTTCTTGGATACAATGATGATAGGTGACCCAAAAGGTGAGGTGTTTGGTCGAATTACTCCTGCTCTAACAATTGTTGCAATTGTTTCTTCACTTCATCTACTTCAAGAATATATTGTTTATACAACCCAATATTTGGCAATGGGGAGTAAGGAAACAACTCTATCATGTACTCCACTTCCCTCTTAGGTAGAAATCCTTTAGGCTCCTTGAACACTCCTATGTATGCCTGCAAAAACTCATCCAATTGTTGTTTTTGTTATTTAATACATCCCTCCAAGGATGTGTTTACTCTTATCAATTCATCACCCAACTGTTTCTCTCGTAAAAAAAGAAAAAACATACTTCTTACTTGAACTAATCAACTTCTTGTCTTGATTGGCACTTACCAGTGAGATCTTCAATTTACCTTTATGCGCATTATTGATGAAAGACTTCCCATCCTTAATTAAGAGGGACTGGTTTTCTTTCTACATGAAGATAGCATCCCTCATATACATGTAAGAGCTTCCAAACACTACACCACACACATCAAAGTGTACTAAATATAAATCCACTTCATCAATAAAATCTGCTCTTACAACAAATTTGATCTTACATTCTTTCATGACCTTAATCTCTGCATATGAGTTTACGCACCCCAGTTGATATGGGCTAGGATGATCATGAACCTCCAACCCAAGCTTGTTGACCAAATCGACTGCTATGAAATTGGTCCGTGAACCAGAATCGAATAGAGCATCTACATTGGTCTTCTTGACCTGGATCTTGATATGGAAGAGTATTGTCATCTCCTTCTCTTCCTTGTGATGAAGGCTACTTATATTCACCTCCATTTGCACTGAAGTGCAGACAATCTTCTCATCCACATTTGATCTGCTCTCTACCTAATTTCTTGAATCTATGGCTAGAAGGTTCTTCTTCTTGGCATCCTTCTTGTGGTTCTTTGGGTTCAGCTCTGGATGTAGTTTCAAACACTTTTCATCTATGTGACCATCGATATTGCAATGGTTACAGTGGTTACCTGGATCCTTGCACTGATGTGCAATGGTTGGTCTTCTTATATTTCCCTTTCCACTTCTTCTTCCCCTCCTTGGAAGCATCTTGGTGCTCTTTCTGTTTGGAACCACTTGGTTGTCCTTTCTTATGGCCTATATTTTCCAGATACCGTGCTTGCACAAATGCCTCGTCAATTGTTTTGGGCTTGTAGAGAATCACTTGTTTTCACAAATGACTGTGTAGACCCCCCAGATACTTGAGGAGTACATCTGGGTTCTCGGAAGATATGCCTAGCATGATAACCATCTTTCTGAATTCGATGGTGTATTCTTGCACACTCTGCCCCTATCATTGCTTGAAGTAATGCCAACAGATCCATTACTCCTCTACATACCCAACATAGTATAATTGAGACTTAATGAGGATTTTGAATTCCTCCCACTTAGTTACTGGCTTATCACCCTCCAGCCTAAGTGTTTCCATGTGACTTTCCCACCAGGTTAATGCATGGCCCTCAAATTTCAATTTGGCAAACAAAATCTTTTGCTCTTCTTCTATATGTTGGACACTAAAATAGACATCTAACCTTTGCAACCAATGAATCAACTTTACCGAATCGATCTCACCTTGGTATAGCTTGATATCCACTTTTGCTTCAATTTTAAATAAAGACTATGAAGGGGTAATGGCATTGGAACTTGGCTATTATTTCTCGAGCTATTTCCTCTACTCCTTTTCTAGGTCTTTAGTATCTCTCGATTTCCCCTCTAATCTGATCTTTGAGTTAGAGCCTCCAAGATCCCCGAACAATTTGAGCTTATTTTCCAAAGCTTCCATGAGGAGGATCGTATTGCGAGCTATATCAACGATTTGCTCTTCCATCTGCATAAACCTCTCTTATGTTGGATCTCAAGGGTTGTTGTCAACATACTCTTTCGCCATGGCTATGGTTTTGAGACTACCTTCCCAAGCCAATTACTAGATCCTACAACTTTCCACAAATACCCCAAAAAAACCATTATGCTACCAATATGTTATGTAAATTTTCATGGATATTCCACTGGAATAGGTCGTTACAATGAATCTTAAACTATTATGAAATCTTAGATTATGCAATTTATTTCCTTAGATCCCATATTAGTTATTACTAGCTTATTACTTAGATTTATGAAAATAGCTAAAACAAAAATGAAAGAACGAGAAAATATATACACACCATCCACACAATTAAACACAAGATGTATCCTAGGAAACCCAATATGAGAGAAAACTCAGCTAGAAGGTGAGGCCTATGCTATGCTCTCTTTTCATCTGTTATGGAAAACAAGTACAAATAAAGAGGCACTCACTATGGAGTTTTCTTGGACATTGTAGCCTGAATGGCTACTACAAAATCTCCTACCTCCTCTATTATGCTCTAAAAATACCACTCCTTGGATGCTCTTCTCAACTATGGAACAAGTACAATACAAAATAATGGAACCTCTTCTCGTAGCAGCTCGATATTTAACATAGCTCAATAGTCGTCTAGGGTTAGGTTTTTGGCTTCCTCAACCCTTAACTAGTGATAAGGTTTGGACCTTTTAGAATATTTTTGAAAATCTACACATGGTTAGCCCCACACATTTGAGTAATGGGTGTTGATGTGGCATCCACTTATACCATGGTGATCAATACAGTATGTCAACTTGCGGGAGGCATAACTTTCACATATGAACTCCAATTGAGGGGATTCTTGCACCATTGGAAAATAATCAACGTGTAGAATATAAAATCTTACTCAAAAGTAGGTTTTGGACCAAAAAATTTCCATTTGATGTGTTGGATTACTGAGAGGGGGGATGAATTAATAATAGAGCAATTTAATCATTTTTAACCATATAATACAAGTGCTATATCAATGTAGCATTATCATCCAATAAATGCAGATTAAATAAATAATGAACAAATGAACAATCACACATACACAATACACCAATGTTTTACGTGGAAACCCAAAGTGGGAGAAAACCACATAATGTTTTTTCTTATATGTCTTGAAGAATTACATTCATTGGAAGCACCAACTTCCTTTGTTTTCCAACTGCAACTGGAAAGAGGCTCCAACCCCCTAGTTTCTCAGGCTACAACATAAGGGAAGCTCCAACTCTCCAATCCTCTGGCTACAACAAGAAGGAGGCTACAACCCCCTATGTTCTCTGGCTACAATCGGAAGGTGGAAACAACCACTTGTCCTTGTCCAATCCAACCACCCTTACGTATAAGTAGAATGACAGAACCATTGTCACACTATCACTGTGAGATATACTGATGTAAACTTGTACCAAACAACCTGTACCAATAACCTGAACCATGCATAAACCATGCATCAACTTGTACCAAACAACTTGTAATCAACCTGTACCATAAACAAGTTCATCAACCATGCAACAACATGTACATCAACCTATACCATGAACAAGTGCATCAACCATGCAACAACATGTACATCAACCTGTACCATGAACAAGTGCATCAACCATGCACCAAACCTCTACAATTAACATGTCACAACAACATGTCCAAACAACCTATCACAAAAACATGTCTCATCAATATTATCAACCAAATTAGATCTACTCACCAAGATCAATCACCAAAACAACTCTCAAAGATGTGCATCAACCAAGCATAACACAACAACTTATAATCATCACCAAGATCAACATGTGCTTCTAATAATATACCAATACAAGTATGTTACATCATCCATAAACCATGTGTCAACAATACTACTAACAAGTACCTTCAACTATATACCAAGTATGCACCAATCATGTATCAACTACTCATCAAGTTGTACCAACATCATCAACTATACAGCTCATGTATGTGCCAACTCATCAACTACTTGTCTCAACCATGTACCCAACATGTACCTGAACCAAAAGCCCTCATCAATTTCATCATCCAAATATGATTTGTAACTTTGTAATAGACCTAGTGTATATGATCACATACCTGCAAACCTTCCTTAAATTTAACAAAAAGAGACTAACATTTTCATCAAACTTTTCTTTAGTCTCACATGACTAGTTTTGGATTAGTCAACAACCCTAACTTGAAATAATCATAACTATGTACCTATAATGAATAAAGATCTTAAAATGATACACAATGTTTTTCATTGTGTTTTATGCAATTCCTCCAAGAGTCACTACTTGGAACCTCTCAAAAAAGGAGTTATAGCAAAAATGACATACCTTGTTGAATTATGGATTATTATAGAGACCAACCTTGTAGAGCGTGTCTCACACAGAATATTTGTTGAATTAATCTGAAAATATTACAAAACATACTACAGTCTGTACTCTAACCAACACATTTTGTCTTACTGAATTTGAATATGTTATGAAGAATTTATGACATTTTTATCCGAAACACCTGTTTTAGACTAGTTTCAGGACTATCCACGAACCTTATTTTCCACGAAGTGTAACTCCAAAAATACAACGAACCGAAAGCTGATTTTTTTACCAAAGATACTTGGATATGTTTCCTCAATGGCATTACAATTTCACGGTCTAAATCATTCTAGAAATTTTTTTTATTGCTAAAATGGTGAAATGACCTGTAAATAACATACCTTAGAAAGCATCATCAAAAGAATTTATCCTCCCTTGAATTTCGGCCTTCTTTTCTTCATCTTCCCTCTAAAATTCGGCTTAGATGTCACTTGGTTACCTCAATCACCTATTTATATTCAATATGCTCAAGTGTTATGTAAAATGAGAGAGCCTTACCTCTTATTTATACTCTCTATCTTCTAGGTCACTTAACCTATTTTCCTCATTTTTAGGGCTAACCACTTTCTATAATTAGAAAGTTCTCTATTACTTTATCATTTAAATATTCCTCCTTGACTTTGTCACCTCACTTTATCATTTAAATAATCTTCTCTGATTTTGTCACTTCACTTTATTATTTAAATATTTTTTCTTGACTTTTTCACTTTACTTTATCATTTAAATAATAATTTCTTCTTTGCAAGCTCTTTGACTTCTTTGACCTTTTGGGGCTTCAAGCCAACATATGAAGGTCCTCCAATTTCGTAAGGCCATAACTCTCAAACCGTGAGGAGTTATGTGACGTTCCACATACCACCAGAAACAACATGACATGTACTATCCATATAGAATAGTCTTACCTTAAAATATATCAAAACTCATACCATTATCCATCAAAAAACTTGGGTCCATTACCCAAACCTGAGTTCTCCAACTTCTCATGGCCATAACTCTCTAACTGTGCGGATTTATGCGATGTTCCATATACCACCGAAAATGCAATGACATGTACTATCCATACAGAATATTATACCTTCAAATATATTAAAACTCATACCATTATACATGAAACAATCTTGGGTCCATTACCCAAACCTTTGTGCTACCAGAATTTGCTATCAGAATTTCTCCAAGGGTTGACATCAATCAATAAGGGTTGACATCAATATACAATATCACTCTCCAATGGTTGACATCAATGACAACCAACAATCCATACCAACTATCCATCAACCTAAGCCAACTATTTGACAATATCCCCCTTTGGCATTGATGGAAACACTAACATTGATGACACCAGTTAGTCATGATAAAATTCATGCTTATACTCCTCATCAATGTTTCTATCTTTCCCCCTTTGACATCAATGGAAAAGGGTATCTCCCTTTGGGGCTACTCCCACTATTTGAACTCTCATTGGAGCTACTCCCCCTGTCCACGTGCCTTTAATTTTTATTTTTGTTTATAAGCCTCTAATTACTCTCTCTCCCTTCATATGAATAATATATCCCCCTTTGAAAAAGGGTATCACTCTGAAGTCATATCACTCATTCTTCCCTTGTGACAATCACTCCCCTTGGAAACATGCCTCTATGCTCTCTCTCCAAACATTTACCTTTGTATCTGATAAATCTCCCCCCCTTTGTCCTATTTATGGTGCTTCCTCGTGTACATCTAAGACATATAAGATAAACATTCATTTTAGAGTAGAAATTACTCCTAGTCTCTGGCGAAGATACTCAAGGGTTTCCCATGGAAGCGGTTTTGTAAAAATGTATGCCACTTGTTCTTTTGTTCCCACATGTTCAACTCTAATGTTATTCTCTGCAACCTGTTCCCGTAGAAAGTGATACTTGATTGGAATGTGTTTCATCTTGGAGTGCATCACCGAGTTTTTTAAGATACCCATGGTGCTTGTATTATCAAAAGATTGGAATGGGCTCATCATACTCAACCTGTATATCTGTCAAAATTTGTTTCATCCATAGAACCTGTATACAACATGTTGTTGCTGCAATATACTTTGCCTCGGCTGTAGATAAGTATATTGATGATTGTTTCTTGCCTAGCCAAGATACTAAACACTCACCCAAGTAGAATGTTGTTCCACTGGTGCTTTGTCGGTCATCAATGCAACCTGCCCAATCTGCATCTATGTAAGCAATAAGTGATAGATCATTTCCTTTTGGATACCATAATCCAAACTCTTATGTTCCTTTGAGATATCTGAAAATCCTCTTCACTGCTAATACATGTGATTCCTTTGATGTTGCTTGAAATCATTCCACCTGTCCAACTTCCTGCATTACATTTGGTCTGAATGTTGTCACCTATAGTAGGATATCAATCATTGACATGTATTGCCTCTGATCTGTAGACTTTGAATCATCATCTTTGCTCAACTTGCAACTGGTTTGCAATCTTCCATTCCAAACCTCTTTAGCATTTCTCTGATATACTTGGTTTGAGAAATAAAAATTCATTGGTTGCTTTGACGTATCTAAAGACCCAGAAAGAATGATAGTTCTCCAAGTAATGACATTTCAAATTCAGTCTGCATATCCTTTGCAAATTTCTGGCTAAACCAATCATTAGTATTTCCAAAAACAATATCATCAACATAAATTTAAATTAATAAAATACCACCTTGAGTTACCTTGATGTAGAGGTTGTTGTCCGTTCTTAATTTCCATATTTCATAGGCAGTTTTGTCATTGTTGTTTCTGAGCATTACTCTATTTTGAATGTGAATTGTTGTATGCACTTCATGTGTCAAAAAAATATTTGTCAATTTGGAATCCATTAGCATTATTCAAGCCATTTCTTGTGTAATTATCATCAATTATGATAATGTTCCTTTGTCTCTGAACCACTCTTTGAAACAATCTATGAATCCATGCTCTCGTCTATACTGTCCAAGAATCTACTTGTGCAACTGTCCATAATGTTGACCCATTTATCACTATACTATCATGAAGTCTTGATTAATCCATCAAATTGTACTTATGTTAACTGACTGTTCTGGATCTGTCTTCTCAAACTCTACAAGTTGCTCGAATGATGGTTCTTTGGTCTGTCACAACTATCGCATAGACTCCCCCTGTCTAATATTCATATTACCTGGGAGTCTCTAAGTCGTATGGCTCAAAACAATTTCTGCTATGATGTGTATTCATCATCATATTCATTGGTAGATTCATTATCTCTTTGAGCTCTGACTTCTTTCTTCTGTCTGTGGATTCATCTTTCACTATAATGCCTGAAAGTACAATCTCTTGAACTTATTCCTTATTTACTTGTCCTTCCTTTCTTTCAGTTATTTTCCAAACCTTTTTGTATCTAACATCTTTCTTTTTCTCTGTAGAACTTTCTTCATCTCATTTTATTTTCAATCTTGCGATCTCTGGTACCTAGTCTTTGTTCACATGTTTTTCCTATTTTCTTATCCATACTTTCTTATATCTGATATCAGTATTCTCTTTCATGGAAGTATCGATCATGCTTCTACAATCACTTGTTATGTGTCCATAGTTATCACATTTGTAACACTCAATGTTACGTGCAACCACATAGGCACTTCTTGCTTGAACATTTCTTTTATAATCACTGCAATCTTCAACCTTATGTCCAAAGTTAGTACAATAAAAATAATGACCATAAAATAAATTTGCATACATGGGAGTGAATGATCTTCTTTCTGGTGTAGTCCTTCTGAATTTTTTCCTTGATGGATCRTGATCATGATTAAAGCTTCTTTGTGTCTTGAACATGGATGGTCTTCTTGAAGATGTATCTTCAATAGTTTTCTTAGATTCTGGTTGACCATGATTCCTTCCTTTGAGTACTTCTGCATAACTCTTTCTATTTTCTTCATTCTTCTTTTCTAGCAACGTAGAATGCTTCTCTTCATTCTCTACAACTGATGTGGATGTTTCTATCTCTTCAACGTTCTTGTTGAGCTTGACGATTTTGACTCTTAATGTGACAACTTATTCTTCAAGATTCTCAACATCTTCTTCTTTCTTCATTATCTGAGACTTCATGACCTCTTTTGTTCTCTTTGTTCAATGTAATTATTTCTTCTTCGAGTCTTCTCTCTTCTTGAACAAAGTCTTCCTCAAGTTGGTTTAAGTCATTGGTTTTTTCCTTGAGATGATCCATCAATATCTTTTCTCTATTTTCTGCTTCTTCCTTTTGTGCTGCAATGTTGGCTTCTAAACATTTCTTTTGATATTCTAGAGTTTCTTCAATTCTTCTGTTCTAGTTGAGCTCTTAAATTCTTGATGACCTGCTGATATTTTTTGGAACCTTGAACACTTTCCTTTTTCTTCATCAATTCTTTCTTGGATGACTTGTTTTCTTCTCTTTCTTTCCTTAGATATTTAATTGCACTAATCAATTTTTCTCTATAATCAACTTCAGCTTTTTCATACTCTCCCTCTTCTGAATCTGTCTGACATGATGAACATCTTTCTTCTTGTTCTATATATGCATCTTCTTTGACATTTTCTGAATCTGTGATGGGCGAAGAATATGTCATGTAATTTATCCCAAATTTATTTGGCTGATGAGCATTTACCAACCTTTTCTCTTACCGGATTAGGTAATCCTTCCCAGGTGAAATCCATTGCTATTTTGTTATTCTTATTCAATTCCTTCTTGGCTGCAGTCTTTGCCATTTTTGAACTATCATATCCTGTAACAACTGATAGCCAAATATAATGTCCTCGTGCCTATAAAACTACTTATGTCATTATGCTCCACATCTCATACTTAAAACCATTCTGACCATTAAACATTGGTACTCCATTCTCAGAATAATCCATGATCTCTTTCCAGTGGTTAAACTGTTTTCTGAAGAAACCTCGTTCTGATACCAATTGTTGGATTACTAAGAGGGGGGGGGGGGGGGGGGG
>ML777817.1:1644196-1658021 GCA_009831015.1 Picea engelmannii
TGTAGAGTAAATAAGCAATGAACAAATGAACAATCATACACAAACACAGTACACCAGTTTTTTACATGGAAACCCAAAGCGGGAGAAAACCACAAAATGTTTTTTCTTATATGTCTTGAAGAATTACATTCATTGGAAGCACCAACTTCCTTTGTTTTTGTAACACCCTGTTTCCCCCAGTCTGTGAATATAACTATATTGGCCAAGGAACTATGGTAAAAGAGTGAATGTTTAATTTGATGGAACTTTGTATAAAAGGTCGATGAATGTAAATTATGTTATTTTAATAGAAAATGGTTATGTGTCGCATGACTGCTGAAAGAGGGAATGTGCTAAGAGAAAACCATGAATGCTATGAAAGGTGGTGGAGGGGACCCAGAATGGTGGCATTAACCTCCATCGAACCAATACCATGCTAGAATTAATTGCTCAGATCAGAACAACCCTCTGACCCGGGAATGAATTACAGTCAGACTGGTAGGTGGGAAGACCTCCTCAAAACTTATTAAGGGGATGGAGAAGAATGTCCATCTGTAAAGCTTCTGGACCTGACCACAGACTGGGAATTTGAGCCCCATGCAATCTTGTTGAGGAAGGAAAGAAAGGAAGCGTGGTGTGGGCAGAGAAGACCTGCGAAGAGTGCAGAGACAAGAGCCGAAGCTCTTGGGTCTGAGGAAGGATTGAAAGAGAAAAGTAAGTTATGATCACAGAGAATGGAGACTGAGCCAGGAGAAGGAAAGTAACCTTCGTCCTTATCTATTCTCGTATTGGGAGAAGGAGAGTAACCTTTATCCCTAACTTCCGTTGAGCTGGAAGTAAGAGATTGAATCTCAAAGCATCGTGGCCTAAACTCGGGGGTGGCCAGTGATAAATCCATTGGGAGTGACTAAGCCTATGGTTGGCTGGAAACGAGCACCCCTCTCAGCAGTCGCATCACACCTCATGGTTCTAATAAGTGTTTATATGCCTTGTGCTTTGAATTGGAAATAATGGATGCATGTTTGTATTTATATGCCTATAAATGGTTTATGTATTGAATGATTAAGTTAAGAGTATGTGTTCGTTCCTTGAGAACTTTTACATCTGCTTGATTTTCTTATTCTCTAGTTTAATTCCTCGAAAGCACTTTCCCCAGGGAATTTCATCACCGTCATAGAGTCGAGTGAGTAATTCCCTGATTGCATAGGTTGAACCCCACAATCACTGCGAGGACGGAGTCTATTAAGCTCGGGAGAGGTAGTGCATGTATGCACCGAGTCTCTACAAGGTGGGCAGAGACGTAGACCATCTTAAGTTCTAGAGTTGAGTAATGAACATAAGGGGTGCGCAGAAGAAATATTCCAAGCGTTACGTTCAAGAGAAAGAGTGAAAAACTCTTAAGCCTTTCAGAGCCAATAAAGCTCAGGAAGAATAGCAAGGTTCAATTATCAAAAGGGAATATCCTTTCATTTGGAATATGAACGGACGAGACCTGTTCGGGAGGATCCAAGGTCTGTCGCGACCATTAGATTTGAAGAAGGGGCATAGGTGATGCCTCGACTCCTTCAGTCTTCGCAAGTCCAACGAATATTGGTAATCATCGTGAAGGGTACGGATCCTCCCAAACCCGAAGTAGCGATGTGATCTGGACCGTAGATCCAAGGATCTATCGAGACCCTCCTTGACCATAGAATTGGCGAGATCGAAGTTCCCACATCGGGAGAATCACTTGTTGGTGCAATTAAACTTACGAAACCCGAAGTTGCGATGTAATATGGACTGTTAGATCGAGGAAGGTCATGGACCTTCAATCTGATACGAGCGGATTAATGCAAGGAGTGTGTGGGAATTCAAAATTCCCTAAGGATCAAGCTCAGAAGGGATAACACTTTTCAAAAGTGTCGACGAAACTCAAGATAGCCGGACTCGCAGGAGGAACGAAGGTTGAGGCCTCTGAACATTTACCAAACTCTTCCAAGTCAGAAGAAGTCAAAATCTCAGGAGGAGGAGCGACAACAACCGTCAGATCGATTGCAGGGAGAAGCCTGGACCGTTAGATCAATATCCAGGGAAGCAGAGGAGAAGCGTTGGGAGGGAACAAATCCTTACCGTCAGATCTGGGTGCAAAGGGATGTTAGTCATCCGATCTAAGGTAAAGTGCATGAGTTTTAACGTTTATGTGCATGAGAGGGTTGACTGGCCAAGGACCCAAAGACCCGAAGAGAATCTGGACCGTCAAATGCAGAGGGCACATGGCGATTGATCGTGAAATCTGGGTGAAAACAATTCAAGAGAAAGCGATGGATAAGAGTTTGAAATCGTCGAAGTGCCGAAGTAGATCTGAATCATCAGATCCATAGAATAGGTGGCGTGAATCTATTGATTCTGGGTAAAGACTCGAAGTAAACTTCGACTGTCTGATTGAAGCGGAAATGCAGCATAAATCTACATACTTCGAAGGGAGTGACAGTTGGGACTTGAGAATTCCGAAGTCCGGAGATGCGAAGGGATCACAACCGTTGATCCAAGGGGGGACACGAGTAAGTAGATTGTTAACTCCGGATAAAAGTCATTGGAGGAAGTTGAGAGTTGAAACTCCCAAAGGCCGGAGAGCCAGAACCAATCGTAACCGTTGATTGGGAAGGGAGTTACATGTCGATGGATCAGGAGGTCTGGGAAGGTGCGTGAAAGACAGGAAAGGAGGATAGATAGCAGTCATCGATCACGGATCATCACCGAAATCAAGAGATCAACGTTCGGGAAGAATTGCAGGGCCAGAACATGATCGAGTCTTAATTCTCCTTGAGCTGGCCATAATTGAAACCACGGTATTGCCAAAGGAATATGTGGTGCTTTGTAGTAAATTGCAGGGCGAAAAGTGGGTTTGTTTAAAACCACCCTTGGACATGCCCACAATCACATATTTTCCAAGAGGTCATAGCCCAGGGTCATATGGAGGAGGGGATTAACGAAAAAGGAGCTAGCACCTGAAATTCTACATTTTGGAAGCACATAGACAGAGGTCGCGGGTACCCTTAGCCCTACACCAGGTAGTCAAAAGGTTTTGTGTTTAATTACAAAACAAGACCATCAAGGTCTTAGAGAGTCGTTTGGCTCCAGAATCGGAGATCCTTGACCCAAAGGCCAAGCTGGTTCCCCGACTGTCCAAATTAGAACCCGTAGAGAGAGAGGATTTGTTCCTGTAAGGAGGACGATTTTTTATTTTTTTTTAGCCCCGTCATGGGTGTGTTACAAATTGGTATCAGAGCATGGTTACAACACTTGGTTTGTTTGGGATCATGGACAAGTCACTTAAAAACTCTGTTTGGAGTACTTATAAAAGAGTGACACTCTACCTTACCTCTTTATTAAAGTCTGGTTAAGAATGTTATTAAAGAAAAGAATGAAACTTTCTACTATGTGTGTGCATTTAAGAAATTGAACCGTGTATTGTTCATGAACTAATAGACTGTTAGCTAACACTAAGTGTTTTTGTTAACACTTGAGCAGTCGGTAAATCACAGGAAAAACTTCAAGAATAAAGGATGGTGACATGTCATGAAGTGGGGGATGGCTCCCACAATAGAGACAAAGAATGTGACAAAAGGAGGGCGGTGGAAACCCATCCAGATCTGGTTGAAACTGTAAGGAGCCTCAGGGCCGAATTATAGAGTTGCAAGGTTGACAACAAGAGATTGATAAAGGAGCAAGAAGAAAAAACAGAAATTAACGCAGTCTTGCTGCAGATCTTGTTCGACATACAGAGGCAACTACAACATGAACCCAAAACCAATCATGTGTACCGACGACATAAAAAGAGAAGTCAAATTCCACCCGAGATTTGAAAACATGACTCCATAAGTGACCACACTGGGAGAAGCGCCTCGAAGAAGGCCCAACCTGGAGGCAGAGGACACTCATCGGTAGAGTCCTCTGGAAAGGAAGCTGGCAAATCCGAAGGATCTTCTAGTATCAGAGAAAACTCACATTCTCGAAGGAAAGGAAAGAAGTGGAAGCATTCCAAAAATCATGATCTTGAAGAATTCAAGAAAGCCAAACCACCCTCTTTTGATGGAGAGATTAGGAAGGGAGAAGAGGCTGAAGTTTGGCTGCTTGGTTTAAAGAAATACTTCAGAGTCCATGACTACTCTGAAAACTTGAAGGCTTGAATAACCATCTTTAACCTGAATGGAAAGGCTTCCATTTGGTGGGAAGATCTTAGGAATGTGAAAGAAGTCCATGAAAAGGACTTGTCATGGAAACAGTTTGAGAAATACTTCAGGAAGCAGTATCTGTCCGAGAAATACATGGATGGGAAGACTATGGAATTCTATGAACTTAGGTTGAGGCAGCTCACCATAGATGAATTTGTCAATAAATTCCTTGAACTAATAAGGTATATACCCTACATAAAAGATGAAAAAGTAAAAATGCAGCGGTTCATTAGTGGGTTATCTTAGACCTACCGGGACATGATTGAATTCGACGAACCAAAGACCTTAGAAGAAACTATCTGGAAGGCGAGGTATTGTTATGAACAGTTTGGGAGTAAGACAAGACCTCACGAGGACTAGAAGAAGAGGAGTAGTTCGAGATTCCAAAAGAAGGGATTTAAATCCTCAAGATTTAAGAACTATGGAAAAGATTCTAGAATGAGCCTTCCTACTAGAAGTGTATATCAACAAAATTTCCCCTCTCAAAGTGGAAATAAGCCTTTTAAGACAGTCCCATAAAAGATCGATAACCTAAATAAGGAACCCTTAAAATGATGGGGTTGTGGAGAAGATCATCGATTGAGGGACTACCCACAAAAACAACAGAATAGTAAGAGAATCTACAATACCCAAGAAGCTATCACCGTCAATGATGTGGCTAGGAGCATGCCATGAATATATGCAGCCCTGGACAATAATCAAGTTGACCACCAAGCTTCGCTAGTTGAGCTGGAAGGTATGATCGCCATCCATATAGTTTCTATTTTAATTGACCCAGGTTCTAATTTCAGTTATGTGCCCCCTCAGACTGTTGTTAAGTGTAAACTGCAACCAATTAAACATGTTAAACTGTGGTTGGTGCTATTAGCTACTGGGACCAAAAGAAAGGTGGAAGAGGTCATACCGGTCTGTCAATTCATCATGGGTGGATTGCCCACCCGAGCGACCCTTAACATACTTCCCCTGTGATCTTATGACTTGTTGATTGGTATGGATTAGTTGGTTTCTTATAAAACTAAATTGTATTGTTATCATAAAACTTTAGAATGTGTAAACGAAGAAGGGAGAAAAATGACCCTCCGAGGGATTCATAAGCCTATCTCAGTGAGACAAATATCAGCCCTTCAAATGAAAAATTATTGCAGAAAGGGGTGTTCCTTATATGTCGTACATGTACTGGAATCTATTGAGAATGACAAACCAAACCTATAGAACCACCCCATATTAAAATAATACAAGGACGTGTTCCCAAAAGAGGTACAAGGTCTACCTCTGAGAAGGGATATCGACTTCTCGATAGAACTTACACTAGGAGCGGTACCAACATCTAGAACACCATATAGAATGAGCACGCCAGAGCTGGTTGAGCTCAAGCTACAACTAAAGGAGATGGTGGACAAAGGCTACATCTGACCCAGTGTATCTCCATGGGGAGCGTCTGTCTTCTTTGTGAAAAAGAAAGATGGCACACTCCAACTGTGCATAGATTACAGACAACTCAATAAGACAACCATAAAGAACAAGTACCCCTTACCAAGAATCAATGACTTGTTCGACCAATTAGGAGGTGCTTCCATCTTCTCGAATATCGACTTAAGGTCTGGCTACCATCAAGCCCAGATTAAGGATGAAGACATCCACAAAACAACCTTCAGGGCGAGGTATGGTCACTATGAATTCGTGGTGATGTCGTTTGGGTTAACCAATGGCCCCGCCACTTTTATGTGTTTGATGAATAATGTACTCAACAAATTTCTGGGCAAATTTGTATTGGTTTTCATTGATGATATCCTAATCTACTCCAAGAACAGGGAGGAGCACGAAGAACAACTCAGACTCATACTTCAAGTACTAATAGAGCATCATCTCTATGCTAAGTTTAGCAAGTGCGACTTCTTTCAGAAGCAAGTCCATCACCTAGGCCATGTCATTTTTAAGGAAGGGGTGGCAATGGACCCCGATAAGATCAAATCTATTATGGAATGGCCTACCCCAAAGGATGTATCGGAAATCAGATCCCTCATGGGTTTAGCAGGATACTATAGAAGGTTCATAAAAGGATTTTCCAAGATTGTCTCTCCAATCACTGCCCTTCGGAAAAAGGGGATCAAATTCATTTGGACATAAAAATGCGAACAAAGATTTCAGGATCTGAAATACCTCCTGACCCATGCACTCGTGCTAAAGATTGCAGACCCGGATAATGATTTCCCCATGTGTACAAATGCCTGCAAGGAAGGACTCGGAGGAGTCCTTATGAAATAGGGATGTGTAATTTGCTACGCGTCCTAGAAATTAAATGAGCATGAGATCAATTATGTGACCCATGACCTAGAACTCGCTGCCATAGTACATGATTTAAAAATGTGGAGGCACTACTTCCTGGGAAGGAGATTTGTGCTTATGACAGACCATTGTGGGTTGAGGCACCTGTTTGATCAACCAAAACTCAATGCCAGGAAAGCTAGGTGGATGGCTCTCCTAAGTGAATTCGATTTCAAAATCAAACACATAAAAGGAAAGGAAAATAGGGTGGTTGATGCCCTTAGCATAAGTATAAAAACGATTCATCTAGCAATAGTAAGCACATGTGAAATGGATGTTAGGGAAAGAGTAAAAAATGCACAAGGGACATATCTATTCTTCAAGACCGTGACTTCATACCTAAGGCAAGAGCCTACATGGCTAAAGTATGAAGGCTACCCGATGCTCGAGGAAGGGCTGCTGACTTACAGAAACATATTGTATATTCCAAACTGTGACAACTTGAAGAGGTTCATAATGGATGAACTACATAAGAGACCATATGTTGGTCACCCATGATATCAGAAGATGATCACGACCACTAGGAAACAATTCTATTGGTCTGGATTGAAGAAAGGCATAGCTAACTATCTAGCTAAGTGCCTAGAATGCCAGCAAGTTAAGGAAAAACACCAACATCCAGTAGGATTGTTACAGCCCCTACCAATCCTAGAATGGAAATGGGAAACCATCTCCATGGATTTTATCACCAGATTACCAAAGTCAACGAAACAAAATGATGCCATCATGGTCGTGGTGGACAAACTGAGTAAGTCTGCCCATTTCGTCCATGTCAAGTCAACCTACAAATCCATAGATATTGCCAACATCTTCATGAAGGAGATATTTAGATTGCATGGCATGCCCAAAGAAATTGTATCTGACCGAGATACCAAATTTACTTCCAACTTTTGGAAATCTCTAATGGTCGGTTTTTAGACTAAATTGTTGTTCAACACAGCCTATCACCCTCAAACTGATGGATAGACAAAAAGAGTGAACCAAATAGTAGAATACATGCTAAGGATGCATGTAATGCATCAACCTAAGAAGTGAGAAGACTACCTACCATTGGTAGAGTTTGTCTACAATAACGATTATCATGAATCCTTGAAGATGAACCCTTTTGAAGCCCTCTACGGTAGACAATGCAAGATTCCAATTAGTTGGAATAATCCAATGGACAGAATTAAAATCGGACCCGACATGCTGAAAGAAATGGAACAACAAGTAATTCAGATAAAGAAAAATATGAAGATTGCTCAAGATAGACAGAAAAGTTATGCCGACAGGAAAAGAACTCCCTGAGAGTTCAAGACTGGAGACCATGTCTATCTCAGAGTTAGACCCAGGAAGAGTTCCCTGAGAATGGGAGCCTGTGCCAAATTGGCACCTTGGTATTGTGGACCCTTTGAAGTCTTAGATAGAATGGGACTTGTAGCCTATAGGCTAGCACTTCCTCCCACTATAAAGGCACATAATGTTTTTCATGTTTCATTATTGAAGAAATATGTACATGATGTTAATAATATAATTGATTGTTCTATGATCCAGGTGGAGTCAGAGGGAGAATTCCTACCAGAACTCCAATGCATATTAGACAGGAAGGAAACCTCACTCAGGAACCGAACCATTGCACAGGTCAAGGTGCAGTGGAAACACTTTCGTCGAGATGAGGCTACGTGGGAAATGGAGGATGCCATGAGACAGGCATATCCGATTTTGTTTACTCCTATACATATATGTCATGTTGACAGATAGAACATCAAGGATGATGTTCCTTTAAGGGGGAGGAAATTATAACATCCTATTTCCCCCAGTCTGTAAATATAACTATATTGGCCAAGGAACTATGGAAAACCTAGAAGTGTGAATGTTTGATTTGATGGAACTTTATATAAAAGGTTGATGAATGTAAATTATGTTATTTTAATAGAAAATGGTTACGTGCTACATGACTGTTGAAAGAGGGGATGTTCTAAGAGAAAACCACAAATGCTATGAAAGGTGGTGGAGGGGACCCAGAATGGTGGCATTAACCTCCATCGAACCAGTACCATGTTGGAATTAATTGCTCAAATCAGAACAACCCTCTGACCCATGAATGAATTACAGTCAGACTGGTAGGTGGGAAGACCTCCTCAAGAGTTAATGAGGGGATGGGGCAGAATGCCCATCTGTAAGGCTTCTAGACCTTACCACAGACTGGGAATTCGAGCCACACACAATCTTGTTAAGGAAGGCAAGAAAGGAAACGTGGTGTGGGCAGAGAGGACCTGTGAAGAGTGCGGAGACAAGAGCCGAAGCTCTCAGGTCCGAGGAAGGATTGAAAGAGAAAAGTGAGTTCTGATCACTAAGAATAGAGACTGAGCTAGGAGAAGGAGAGTAACCTTCATCCTTATCTATTCCTATATTGGGAGAAGGAGAGTAACCTTCATCCCTAACTTTCGTTGAGATGAAAGTAAGAGATTGAATCTCAAAGCATCGTGGCCTAAGCTCGGGGGTGGCCAGTGATAAATCCATTGGGAGTGATTGAGCCTATGGTTGGGTTGAAACGAGCACCCCTCTCAGCAGTCGCATCACGCCTTATGGTTTTGATAAGTGTTTTTATGCCTTGTTCTTTGAATTAGAAATAATGGATGCATGCTTGTATTTATATGCATATTAATGGTTTTTGTATTGAATGATTAAGTTAAGAGTATGTGTTCGTTCCTTGAGAACGTTTACATCTGCTTGATTTCCTTATGCTCTAGTTTAATTCCTCGAAATCACTTTCCCCAAGGAATTTCATCACCATCCTAGAGTCGAGTGAGTACTTCCCTGATTATGGAGGTTGAACCCTGCAATCACTACGAGGACAGAGTCTATTAAGCTCAGGAGAGGTAGTGCATGTATGCACCGAGTCTCTACAAGGTGGGCAGAGACCGAGACCATCTTAAGTTCTAGAGTGTTGGCATGTTTACAAGCAGGTGTGTTTGTCATTGATGGCAAGATCAGAGTATGCAGCGATGGAAAAACAGGGACAACGTAAGCTCAAAAGAGATAGGACAGAGGTGCACAAAGAGTGCAAGAGTGTGCTTGTTTTTTTGATGGCAAATAGACAGGCAAGGAAGATCAACAACGCAGGGATAATTGCATGGAAAGATCATAAGCGTAAACTCCATTTCGGAGTTTCGGATACCGGGCATTGGAGGAGTCAAGGAAGCAACTCACGACAAGAATGTCGAAACGGTGAAATGCAAAATGCCAGAATACGTTGATCCGACTCCATTTCGGAGTTTCGGATACCAGGAGATTGAGAAGTCAAGAGTTGAGACTCTTCAACATAGGAGTCCCGGAGTTGCAAAATCCGGAATCCCAAAATCTCGAAAGAGGCACGTGAACAAGAGTTTACAGACCGAGAAAAAACTCCATTTCAGAGTCCCGGATACCGGGAGTTGAAGTGTCGAAACACTTCACCACAGGAGTCCTGGTATCGCGAAATGTGAAACGCCGAAATCCCGAAAGCAAGAGACAGTTCCGGATACCAAGAGTTGAAGTGTCAAAACACTTCACCACAGGAGTCCTGGAATCACGAAATGCGAAACGCCGAAATCCCGAAAGCAGGAGACAGTTCCGGAAACCGGGAGTTGAAGTGTCAAAACACTTCACCACAGGAGTCCCGGAATCGCGAAATGCGAAACGCCGAAATCCCAAAAGAAGGAGACAGTTTCGGATAACGGAGTTTCAGATACCGGGAGATGGAGGAGTCAAGTGTCGAGACTCTTCATCACAGGAGTCCTGAAGTTGCGAAGTGTGAAAAGCCGAAAAGATGATCTGACTTCATTTCAGAGTTTCGCAGACCGGGACTTGGAAGTGTCGAGAACATTCAAATCAAGAATGTCGAAATTGCGATATGCGAAATCGCGAAGTGATCTGGGTCGATAGATCTAGGAGGAGAATGTCGCAGACCACGTCAGAAAGGATAGGTGGAAGACTATGACACATGGCACAATCAGACAACGACAAGTGTCGAGTTGATTAGGCATTTCAGGCCACTGGAAATAACAATTCTGAGTGACACGTGACAACCACTCTGATCATGACACGTCATCGAGTGACGCAAGACTGACCTCACTCCGAGAGTTTTTGCTTCGAGATTTTTAACTCCTTCACTCCCCCAAAGTCTCGAAGGCTGAAGTCCTGGGGCAGAGGATAGCCGTCCGATCACCACGGAACGAGGACCATTGATCTGGAGATCAAAGAGCTTGTGTAATTGGAGAGGGGTCATATTCCAGTGGTCACATCGTCGAAGAACTGTAGAAGAGAACTCGAAGGGACAAGCTCCATTTCGGAGTTTCGGGGATCAGGACATAGAGCGTAAAGAAATCTTCGCATCAAGGATGTCGAAATGTCGAATTGCGAAATCGCAAAAGCGCTTTATGGATAAGCGCTCGGTCACCGATGGTGGTCACATCGTCAAAGAGATGTAGAGAAAATCTTGAAGCGACAAGCTCCATTTCAGAGTTTCGCAGATCGTGACTTGGAGAGTCGAGATGCCTCACAACAGGATTTCTGAATTGCCGAAATGTCGAAATGTGAAATGACGAATTAAACGCAAGACTCTACAAACTCCAGCCAACGGTGCAGGTGATTTTGAATATGATCAGAGGGCTACTGTTGCACTTCATAGTGTAACTGCTAGAAACGACTAATGGTCTCTGCCAGAGGATGAGCTCGACTATGATGAAGAAGACAAAGAGTCTCAACTGCTTGAGAGGCCAAGGAATCTCAGTATAACACCCAGTGATGTTGGATGTGTGGGTGGAACCGCCAGAGAAGCTGAAAAGTTGCAATGATGATCAGGTAGAGTACTCAACATGAGGTGGCAAAGGGAAGTGGGAGGAAAGACCCTGATGTGGAGAACAGTGTAAGGTGTAGAGCATGCAGGAGCTTGGTGCATATTGCATGCACAAGGAGCACAGAGACTATAAGAATGCAGAACAAAGAAGAGATCTGGGTGGTTGTTGTTGAGTGTGATTGAGGTGTGAAGAAGGAGGCAGAGCGCAACAACAGAAATGTACAGAAGGGGAATGTTGCATTGAAGGGACATGGCGTAGACAACATAAAAGGCAAAAGAACAAAAAGCGCAAGGAGTGTGCAGAAGACATTGATGTAGACAGAGCAACACAGTGTAGCAGAACAGTGATGAGATCGATAAGCCATTGAAGAACTTTATATCGCTGTAATAAGTCATAATAGCAAAGATTTTGTTGAAATATTGTAATTGCAAAGAGAATTCTTATTATTATTGATATATTATTCATAGGATCAATCCCCATTGTGGATTGATCATGTCGGTTATTGTAATAGGACCAAATCCCCTTTTGCGGATTGGTCAAAAGACAATTATAATAGGCAAAATAAGAAGTCGGCCCCAACAGTTAATAAAGAGACCCAAAAATATAATAAAGGTGGGTTTACCCACCCAGATTGAGAAGTCGGCCCTGCCAGTGAAGAGACACTTCACATGTGCCAGACTTGTATAAATAAAGGAGGCTAGCGCCTCACTTGGAAATAACTCACTTACTCAGTTTGAGAGACAAGTTTTGATCTGTTACCGGCAAAGGAGAGAGAGAGTGGCACATGTCTTGGAGAGGACTTTCTGTTTTAGCATAGAGATCTCTTGGCATTGTATTGGCTATCTATATTAAGGAAGTTTTGCTGGGTTTTCTTCCCCTAGAGGGTTTCCCAGGATAAATGATGTGTCTCTTGTGATTGTGTATTTCTCAGTGATCTTAGATTATGTTATTGTTATCTAATGAAATGCAAACATCTATAATAATGGATTAAACATTAACATGGTATCAGAGCCAAGCTGAAGGAAGCATCTTTTGCAAGAGAAAAACGTCACTATTGCAGTACCTGCAAATTAGGGTTTTTCAAAAGTGAATCTTTTCAGCCCTAAAACTATCTAGAAAGTTGTGCCCTCCCCTAAGGATCAATTTGGCATCATCAGTGCACCTTTTTAGTGGTTGGATCTCCCGGAAAGTGAAACCCTAGTTTCACAAAAGTACTAGAAGTACCAGAAAACCAGTACCAAAAGTACCAGAGTACCAGAGGTACCAGAAGCACCAATCCAAAAATCCGTAGATCAGATTTGAAGGGGCAAAAGTTGGATTTTCTTAGACCCAAACACACCAGGCAGCTTGCCTCAGCCAAGCGCATCTCCTGGTAAGTTCAGTTTTTTGATTTGAAGCACTTTCAGTTTTTGGTCATTTTCCTAGCTCCAAGTAAAGATGTCTGCAAGCATTAAGCTTGTTGACAAGTTAGAAGGAGTGGAAAACTCTCATTCCTAGAAGTATAAGATTGGCCTCATTATTGAAGAGAATGACCTAGCAAGATTCATCAAGGAAGAATTACCAGAACCTAAAGATGCTGCAGAAAAGGCAAAGCATCAAAAGGACACAATAAGGGCTAAAAGAATCATTGCAGATTCAATCAAAGACCATTTGATCCCTTATATGCCATCTAAGAAGACCCTGAAAGAAATGTTTGATGCCTTGACCAGATTATATGAAGGGAAGAACATAAACCGAAAGATGAATCTCAGAACCCAACTGAAGAATACAAGGATACAAAAAGGAGAAATGATTCAGGAATATTTATCCAAAATCTCAGAATTCAAAGAACATCTAGAAGCTATTGGAGATACCATAGATGAAGACGAACTTATAATGATGACCCTAAATGGTCTCACAAGACCTTGGGATGCTTTCATCCAGACGATATGTGCCAGAAAGGAGAAACTGAAGTTCGACAGCCTATGGGAAGAATGCATCCAAGAAGAAACAAGAGTAACAAATCGGGAAGCGTTACTAGCAAGGGATGATGATCAAGCCCTAATGTTACTAGCGTTACTAGGTGGAAGGAAGAAACCCTACTTCCATAAGGAGACTCATAAAGAGCCTCAACAATCAAATAAATTCAATCATAAAGAATCTCATCCAAAGAGATTTCAGAAGAAAGGACAACGAAAGGAAAGAGACTTCTCATCTATACAATGCTATCATTGTGACAAGTTGGGACACATTGCGAAGTTTTGTCCAGGCAGACGAGAAGAATACAAGAGAAAACAGAATAGGCTTCATGCCCATGTAGCCGAAGACGAAGAGCCACCGACAAAGATGATGAGAGAGGAGATCAAAGACCATGTGTTGATCTCAGCCCTCTCAAGATCTGTAACACCTGGAGACGACTCTTGGCTCATTGATAGTGGTGCATCCAAGCACATGATGGGACAAAGAAATATTCTCTCTTGTATCTCAGAGAAGAAGTTTTCTCAGAAA
>ML777817.1:1658662-1698079 GCA_009831015.1 Picea engelmannii
TGATAGAGAACCTTTCTGAAAGAAATATCAAGATACTCAGGTCAGATAATGGAGGAGAATATACCTCAAAAGAGTTTGTGAACTTCTGCAAAGATGTTGGTATCAAGAGGGAACTCACTACTCCCTATAATCCCCAACAAAACAGTGTAGTTGACCGGAAGAACAGAACCATACTGGAAGCTATGAAGACTATGATCCTTGATCAAGATCTTCCTATGTGCTTATGGGCAGAAGCAGCGATGGCAGTTGTTTATGTGCAGAACCGATTATCCCATAGTGCACTTGGGCTCAAGACACCGGAAGAGATGTTCACCGGAAAGAAGCGAGAGGTAAGTCATCTCAAAATATTTGGTTGTCCAATGTTTATTCATATACCTAAAGAAAAGAGAAACAAATTGGACCTTTCGGGAAAGAAGGGAATATTTATGGGATACTATGAGGTTTCCAAGGCCTTCAGGATCTATATACCACGTCAACATCACATTGAGATCAACAGGGATGTGACCTTTGATGAAGATGTAGCGCTCAAGAAATCTAAAATATGCCAGCTTGAAGAGGTGTATGAAGAGGAACCTGTAATCCCCCATACTACAATGAGGGAGGTTCCCAGAGCTGCAGAACCAGAGAGGGAAGTCGTAACTTCCCCTGATGAGGAACTTCTAGAAGACCATGATATAGTAGAAGTGCAAGAACCTCCTCAGATAACGATCCTCCATAAAAGAAAGCCAACCTAGGCTAGAGAGCTTATTCAATATGGAGAGAAGTACGGTGTTCCCCAAGGAACCACGAGACAGGTGAAAAGACCAAAGCCATTCTCTAGTTATACGGCTTTGATGTGTGATCTCCTAGAAGAGGAGCCTACCTGCTTTGAAGAAGCCATTCAGAGAAAAGAATGGGCAGATGCCATGACAGAGGAATACCAATCCATAATGAAGAACGAAGTATGGGAAATAGCTCCCAGACTGAAGGATAAAGATGTGGTATCCTTCAGATGGTTCTTCAAAATAAAACATGCTGCTGATGGAAGTATTGAGAAGTATAAAGCAAGATTTGTCACTCGTGGCTTTTCCCAGAAGGAAGGCATTGACTATGAAGAGACATCCGCTCCTATAGGAAAATACACTTGATCAGGACCATCATATCTCTTGCAACTAAGATGAAGTGGAAGCTGCACCAGATGGACGTGAAGACAACTTTCCTAAATGGTGTCATCGAAGAGGAAGTGTATATAGAGAAACCTCAAGCATTTGAGGTTGAAGACAGGAGGTTTCATGTCCGCAGATTGAAGAAAGCCTTATACGGATTGAAGCAAGCACTTAGAGCTTGGTATGACCGTATAGACAGTTTCGTGACGAGCTTAGGCTTTACCAAGAGTAAAGCAGACTCAAATCTCTACTTCAAAATTATGGATACTGAGCCAGTAATCTTACTGCTATATGTGGATGACTTATTCTTAACTGGGGAAGAAAAGCTCATCGTTGAATGTAAAAAGAGACTTGCCTCGGAATTTGAAATGAAAGACCTCAGCCTAATGCATTACTTCTTAAGTCTTGAGGTATGGCAGAGTCCTGAGAGGATCTTCCTTAACCAAGGGAAGTACACAGTCGAAATCTTAAAGAGATTCGACATGCTGGAATGCAAACCCATGAATACACCCATAGAAGCGAAGTTGAAGCTGTTGGTCGATACTTCGTCAGATTTGATTGATGCCACACTGTACAGACGGATTATTGGATCGTTGATGTACCTAATGAACACCAAACCAGACATTTGTTTTGTCGTGAACACCTTGAGTCAGTTTCTGGTAGAACCTAGGGTGTTCACCTAGTGGCTACAAAACATGTGATGAGGTATCTTAAAGGTACAATAGATTATGGTCTCAGCTATGATGGAGATCATGATTTCACATTGAGTGGATATACTGATGCAGATTGGGCAAGAAGTGTTTCTGACAGGAAAAACACTTCATGATGTTGTTTCAGTTTGGGATCAACTATGATCTCGTGGTAGAGTAGGAAGCAATCCAGTATTGCTCTCAGCACAGAGAAAGCAGAATACATTGATGCATGTTCTGCTAGCTGCGAAGCTATATGGCTTCAAAAGTTGTTGACCGGCCTATTTGACTTGGAGATGAGAGCAACCATGATTCTATGTGACAACCAGAGCTGCATAAAGATGACGGAGAATCCTGTATTCCACGACAGGTCGAAGCACATAGAGATCCGCTATCATTACATCCGTGACATGGTACAAAGAGGAGCCTTGAAGCTCCAGTAAATTAGCACAGATGAACATGTTGGTGACGTGTTGACCAAGCCTCTATCTCGTGTAAAGTTTGAGTACTTCTGAGATAAGCTTGGCATAGTCTGAAAGGACCTTCCTCGAAAGGGGGAGTAGATATGATGTTCCTTGCTTCTGACCTAGCTGTCAGACGTAAAGCAAGATGTGATGTGTTCCTTGCTTCTAACTCAGTTGTCAGATGTAAAGCAAGATGTTCCTTGCTTCCGACCTAGCTGTCAGACGTAAAGCAAGATGTGATGTGTTCCTTGATTTTGACCTTGTTGTCAAACGTAAAGCAAGATGTTCCTTGCTTCTGACTGAGTTGTCAGACGTAAAACAAGATGAGATGTGTTCCTTGCTTCTGACCTAGTTGTCAAACGTAAAGCAAGATGTTCCTTGCTTTTGACCGAGTTGTCAGACGTAAAGCAAGATGTGATGTGTTCATTGCTTCTGACCTAGTGCTTCTGATCCAGTGTCAAACGTAAAGCAAGATGAGATGTTCCTTGCTTCTGACCGAGTTGTCAGACTTAAAGCAAGATGATATGATGAGACTAGCACTGAGCTTCCGGCTGGATAGCTGTGACATAAAGCTAGTCTAGTATCTTGCTTCCAACCTGATGGTTGTAACGTAAAGCAGGATGAGTATCTTGCTTCCATCTTGAGTGTTGTGACATAAAGCAAGACGATGAGATGAAACAAGTACTGAGCTTCCAACTTGACAGTTGTGACGTAAAGTCAGTCTTGTATTATGATAAGCCAGTTTTGTGCTGTGATGATGATGATGTATCAATTTTTATACTAATACAAAATGATGCAGATGATGATGGCATTACTTTAAGAATGATGATGTTGCTGATGAAGAAAACTTCTGATGATTTATAGATACACCAACCAACATGATATTGATGATGTTGTCCTCCCATTTGATGTTGTCCTCTCTCTCTCACATGATGCTGTTGAAGAATACCCTTCTTGTTAAGGGGGAGTGTTGAAATATTGTAACTGCAAAGAGTATTATTATTATTATTGATATATTATTCATAGGATCAATCCTCATTGTGGATTAATCATGTCGGTTATTGTAATAGGACCAAATCCCCTTTTGCTGATTGGTCAAAAGACAATTATAATAGGCAGAATAAGAAGTCAACCCCAACAATTAATAAAGAGACCCAAAACTATAATAAAGGTGGGTTTACCCACCCAGACTGAGAAGTCGGCCCTGCCAGTGAAAAGACACTTCACACGTGCTAGACTTGTATAAATAAAAGAGGCTAGCGCCTCACTTGGAAATAACTCACTTGCTCAGGTTGAGAGACAAGTTCTGATTTGTTACTGGCAAAGGAGAGAGAGAGTGGCGCATATCTTGGAGAGGACTTTATGTTTTAACATAGAGATCTCTTAGCATTGTATTGGCTATCTATATTAAGGAAGTTTTGTTGGGTTTTCTTCCCCTAGAGGGTTTCCCAAGATAAATGTTGTGTCTCTTGTGATTGTGTATTTCTCAGTGATCTTGGATTATGCTATTGTTATCTAATGAAATGCAAACATCTATAATAATGGCTTAAACATTAACATATTTATATTTCAGGGTGGTAGGGAGGTGTTAGGGAGGACTGTTGTCCTCAGAGGTTCAAGTGGGTGCTTGAACAAAGGAAGTTGTAGCTTCCATCTGGTTGCAGCCAGAGAAACCAGGGTAGCAGGGTGGTGCAAGGGAGAACTGGTGTTCTCTGTTATACAGGTTGGTGTCTGTGTGACTGGAAGTTGGTGCTTCCATCCATTTGGTACTGGAACATTTAGGGAGTTGGAGCTTCCTTCTAGTGGGTGCTAGAGAAACTAGGGAGTTGGTGCTTCCTTCTAGTTGGTGCTAGAGAATCAAGAGAGTTGGTGCTCTCAGCAAGTAGCAGCTTGCAAAACAGAGGTTGTAGCCTCATTATGAGTTGGTGCTCATATGTATGATAATGTAAAGAATGTAACGATTACTTATCATATAAAGAAGAAAAGGTTTTTACCCTGTATGGGTTTCCTCAGGAAATATCTGTCTCTGTGTAACTCGTATGTGTGATTGATGTTGAATGTTTTATTGCTTACTTCCCTGCATTATTGTGACTATCATTAAATGTTGTGTAAAGAGTTTAAAATAAGCATAATTGTTTAAGCCCAGTAACAACTGATTCACCCACCCCCCCCCCTCTCAATTGTCCAACAATTGATATCAGAGTCGGCCTCTTTTATCTAAGGGTAGATCCTAGAGCTTAAACATGTCAAGCCATGAAGGAAATTCAACCAATAAGGCCCCTATGTTCAATGGAACAAACTTTGCCTTCTGGAAAGTTAGAATGAGAACCTACATAATGGTTTTAGGTGCAAATGTTTGGTATCTGGTAGATATTGGTTATGTAAAGCCAGTTGTACTAGCTAATAAGGATGACAAGCTAAAATTTAGCTTCAACGCTAAGGATGTGAATGCTATCTTGAGTGGGCTTGCAGAAGCAGAATTTGTAAAATTTATGCACCTAGGAACTGCCAAAAAAATGTGGGACAAACTCATTAGCAGTTATGAAGGTAATGAGAAGGTAAAGGATGCCAAGCTTCAAACTTATAGAATACAGTTTGAACAGTTGAAGATGAAGGAAGATGAAACTGTTGGAAAATACTTTCTGAGAGTAAAAGAAATGGTAAATGCAATGAAATCACTTGGTGAGAAAATTGAGGAACCTTCTTTAGTTCAGAAAATTTTGAAATATCTACCAGATAGGTTCAACCTGAAGGTCTCTGCTATTAAAGAACTTAATCAAGGAAAGAGATGGAGAAGTTTCAAGCCTTGTATAATTAGAATCTATCAAGTATCAAAGCCTCAAAAGGATTAGCCACCATTCTGAATTAGCAAATGAATCCAAAGATGAAAACCGGTTTGGGTTATGAAGAGGGATCAAGTAGTGATAAGCCAAGAAATGAAGAACCCATCAAGTTTGTCAAATCTACAACCAATGACAACAACAAACCTGCAGAAACAAAGGAAGACAATCAGCCGCCCAGGACGAGTAAAGAAAAAGGTAGGACTGAATCTGTAGAACAAAGAAATAATGCGTTCCCTGCTGAAAGACGTCATCAGCATGGAAGAAATCGATTTGCTCAAAGAAGACAACCATTTTCAAGGTACAAAGAATTCTTCTATGGCTATTGTTTCTACTGTTCTAACTTTGGTCACAAAGCTATAAATTGTTCCTTAAGACTTAGACATGAGCAATTAAGATTTCAAAAGAATAAATACTTGCCACAACAAAGAATGATACAGCCAAGTAACAAACCTTCACAGATTGCAAATTGTCAAATTAAGTCTAAAGACATGCAACTAAGGAGGTAAAGAAATAATTAACAGTTAATGAGTAGACAACGCTACAACAATAATTTTGACCTATTGAACAATGAGATTGAATGTTACATCTGTCATAACTATGGACATAAATCTGTTGACTGTCGATTAAGGAACTATGAACCAGATTTGAATTCCTCTGCTGAAAATGTCAAGGTTTGGAAGAAGAAAGAAAGTGACAAGTGTGGATTAGTGTTGTCGGCTCAAAGAAAAACGAACCCTTGGTATATAGACAGTGGATGCTCCAAACATATGACGGGAGACAAAGGTAAGTTTATATCTCTAAGTGAAAGCAAATCAGGAAACGTAACCTTTGGAAATGATGCTCCAGTTAAAATAAAAGGGTAAAGGGATGGTGAGTTTAAGTAATGGAAAAGCCTAAGATGTTCTACTTGTAGATGGGCTGAAACATAATCTGCTCAGTGTAAGTCAAATGTGTGACAGAGGATGTGAAGTGGTGTTCACATCCAAGGACTGCAAGATAGAGTCTATAAACTCAGGACAAGTGGTGGCCAAAGGCATAAGGACAAAAAATAATGTATATGTGCTGAAAGAAAATAGAGAAGAGTGTCATCTAAGAAAACATGATGAAAGTTGGTTATGGCATAGGAGACTCGGACATCTAAACTTTGACCACTTAATGAAACTCAAAAATCTCGAGGCAGTAAAAGATCTTCCGAGAATATCAAAGCCCCAAGATTCAATGTGTAAACCCTGCCAAGTAGGAAAGCTAACCAGGACACAGTTTAAGTCCAAGAGCTTTACTTCAACAGAGAAACCAGTCCAACTAGTTCATATAGATTTATGTGGACCATCAAGACAGGAAGACATAGGGAAAGAAAACTACTTCATGTTGATTATTGATGATTACTCCAGACTTACTTGGGTTGTCTTTCTCAAGGAAAAAACTGAAGCTTTTGAGAAGTTTAAAATATTTAAGGCTTTAACTGAGACTCAAATAGGAAAGAGGTTAAAGGTAGTAAGATCAGACCGAGGAGGAGATTTTATGTCAAGTGACTTCAAGGAATTCAGTGATAAGCATGGGATCAAGAGAGAATAAACCATCCCAAGAATTCCACAACAAAATGGAGTAGTTGAGAGGCAAAACAGAACAGTGCAGGAAATGGTCAGGTCAATGATGAATGAGAAGAACATTGGTCAAACCTACTGGGTAGAAGCAATACACACAACAGTCCATGTTCTTAACAAAGCCCACCTCAAACCACAAAGTGACAAGACACCTTATGAACTGTGGTATGGGAGACTTGTTTCAATTAAACACTTCAAAGTCTTTGGGAGTAAATGTTACATAAAGAATAATGATGAGAACCTTGGCAAATATGATGACAGGGCTGATGAAGATATCTTCTTAGGGTATGCTACAAACAACAAAGGATACAGATGCTATAATAAGAGGCTGCATAAAATGGTTGATTGTATTGATGTAAAAGTTGATGAGGGAATCCCAGAAAGAGGTGTACAGTAATGAGTCTTCTACAGAAGACACAACTAAAGCTGAAGATGAATAGGTCCAAGAATAAAAAAACGAAGACTCTGAATTAGATGAAGACACAGATACTCAGACAGACTCAAATCAGCAGACAACTTCGAATTCCTACGCCAGAATCACTCAAAAGAATCATCCTCCAAGTCAGATAATTGGTGAAAAAGACAAAGGTGTACAAACCAGGAGAAAGCTAATTAAAAACACCGAACAATCACATATAGCTTTCATATCCATGCTGGAACCCAAGAACTTTAATGAAGCTAGCAAAGATGACCTTTGGGTTAAAGCAATGAATGATGAACTTGATCAGATTGAGAAAAACAATATGTGGGAGATGGTTCATAGACCGGAAGGTAAAAATATCATTGGTTCCAAATGGATCTTTAAGAATAAGTTGAATGAGCAGGGACAAGTTGTCAGGAACAAAGCAAGATTGGTCTGTAAAGGCTATGCTCAAATAGAAGGACTAGATTTTGATGAAACATTTGCGCCTGTAGCAAGGTTAGAAGCTATCAGAATATTTCTTGCCTATGTTTGTCATAAAAGGTTTAAAGTCTATCAAATGGATGTCAAGTCAGCGTTTCTAAATGGAGATTTAAATGAAAAAGTCTATATGGAACAACCAAAGGGTTTCAAACTGTCTGATAACCCTGACTTAGTATGCAAGCTGAAGAAAGCTTTATATGGGTTAAAACAAGCTCCTCGTGTCTGGTATCACAGACTGGATACGTATCTCAAAGACTAAGGGTTCAAGAGAGGAACAGTTGACAACAATCTATATATCAAAACAGAGGGTGGTGATTTATTCATTGTGTTGGTCTATGTAGATGACATCATCTTCAGATGTAATAAGGATTCATTAGTAAAATGGTTTGCTTCTGCCATGGAGTCTGAGTTTGAAATGTCTATGATAGGTGAACTGTTATTTTTTCTTGGTCTGCAAATTACTGAGAGGTCTGAAGGGATGTTCATTTCTAAAAAAAAATATCCAAGAGAAATGTTGAAAAGGTTTCAAATGGAAGATTCTAAACCTGTGGGCACACCTATGGTAACTAGATGCAAATTAAGCAAGGATGATGACTCACCTTATGTTGATCAAAGTTCATATAGGTCAATGATAAGCAGCCTGTTGTACATCACAACATCTCGCCCAGACATAATCCATGTTGTTGGAATGGTAGGAAGATATCAGTCCGCACCTAAATAGAGTCATTTGCTAACTGTCAAAAGGAAATTCAGGTATTTGAAAGAAACAATGACTTATGGTGGTATCCTAGAAAACAAAATTTTTAGTTAACTTCTTATTCAGATGCAGATTGGGCAAACTGTGTTGATGAGAGAAAAAACACCAGTGGAGGAGCATTCTTCTTGGGTGACTCATTAGTAGCATCGCTTAGTAAAAAGCAAAATTGCATTTCTTTATCGACTACAGAGGCAGAGTACATTGCTGTTGCTACCTGTTGCACTCAGGTATTATGGAAGATTCAGACACTTGCAGACTTGGAGGTAAAATACGCAACATCGATCCCAATTCATTGTGATAACACTAGTGCCATCAGTGTGTCTAAGAATCATGTACTCCACTCCAAGACCAAGCATATTCCCATAAAATACCATTTTATGAGAGAGCAAGTCACCAATCAGATTGTTAAGGTCCATTATATTCCAACCACAGAACAAATTGCAGACATCTTTATTAAACCCCTAGCCAAGACACCATTTGAATATCTCTGACAGAAGCTGAGTGTCATCCCGTCTCACACCTGAGAGAGTCCATCCTGTTAGGGGAAATTTTGTATTGATTGAATATCTGATACCTCCTAAAAATACTGCAACTACTCGGGGGGAGGATGTTTTCTTTGACATTGATGTCAAAGGGGGAGAAAAGGAGTGGTCCAGACTGGATGCTACAGTTGGAGGTCAAAATAGATTAGCGCAGTCGTTCAGGGATGCCATCAATGCCAAAGGGGGAGATTGTTGGCATGTTTATAGGCAGTGTGTTTGTCATTGATGGCAAGATAAGAGTATGCAGCGATGGCAAAATAGGGACAACGTAAGCTCAGAAGAGATAGGGAAAAGGTGCACGAAGAGTGCAAGAGTGTGCTTGTTTATTTGATGACAAACAGGCAGGCAAAGAAGATCAGCAGCACAGGGATAATTGCATGGAAAGATCAGAAGCGTAAACTCCATTTCGGAGTTTCGGATACCGGGCATTAGAGGAGTCAAAGAAGCAACTCACGACAAGAATGCCAAAACGACGAAATGCGAAACACCAGAATACGTTGATCCGACTCCATTTCAAAGTTTCAGATACTGGGAGATTGAGAAGTCAAGAGTTGAGACTCTTCAACACAGGAGTCCCGGAGTTGCGAAATCCGAAATCCCGAAATCCCGAAAGAGGCACATCAACAAGAGTTTTACAGACCGGGAAATAACTCCATTTCGGAGTCCCGGATACCAGGAGTTGAAGTGTCGAAACACTTCACCACAGGAGTCTCGGTATCACGAAATGCAAAACGCCGAAATCCCGAAAGCAAGAGACAGTTCCGGATATTGGGAGTTGAAGTGTCAAAACACTTCACCACAGGAGTCCCGGAATCGCGAAATGCGAAACGCCGAAATCCCGAAAGCAGGGGACAGTTCCAGATACCGGGAGTTGAAGTGTCAAAACACTTCACCACATGAGTCCCGGAATCGCGAAATGTGAAACGCCGAAATCCCGAAAGCAGGAGACAATTTCGGATACCGGAGTTTCAAATACTGGGAGATGGAGGAGTCAAGTGTTGAGACTCCTCATCACAAGAGTCCCAAAGTTGCGAAGTGCGAAAAACCAAAAAGCTGATCTAACTTCATTTCGGAGTTTCGCAAACTGGGACTTGGAAGTGTCGAGAACTTTTACATCAAGAATGTCGAAATTGCGATATGCGAAATCGCGAAGTGATCTGGGCCGATAGATCCAGGAGGAGAATGTGGCAGACCACGTCAGAAAGGACAGGTGGAAGACTATGACACGTGGCACGATCAGACAACGACAAGTGTCGAGTTGATTAGGAATTTCAGGCCACTGGAAATCACGATTTTGAGTGACACGTGACAGCCACTCCAGTCACGACACGTCATCGAGTGACACAAGACTTACCTCACTCCGAGAGTTTTTTCTTCGGGAGTTTTAACTCCTTCACTCCCCCAAAGTCTCGAAGGCTAAAGTCCCAGGGTAGAGGATAGTCATCCAATCACCACAGATCGAGGACTGTTGATCTGGAGATCGAAGCGCTTGTGTGATTGGAGAGGGGTCATATTTCGATGGTCACATCGTCGAAGAACTGTAGAAGAGAACTCAAAGCGACAAGCTCCATTTCGAAGTTTCGGGGATCAGGACATAGAGCGTAAAGAAATCTTCGCATCAAGGATGCCAAAATGTCGAATTGTGAAATCGTGAAAGTGCTTTATGGATAAGAGTTCCGTCATCGATGGTGGTCACATCGTTGAAGAGCTGTAGAGAAAAGCTTGAAGTGGCAAGCTCCATTTCGGATTTTCGGAGATCGCGACTTGGAGAGTCGAGATGCCTCACAACAGGATTGTCGAATTGTCGAAATGTCGAAATGTGAAACAACGAATTAAACGCAAGACCCTACAAACTCCATCCAACGATGCAGGTGATTTTGAATATGATCGGAGGGCTACTGTTGCACTTCATAGTGTAACTGCTAGAAACGACTGATGGTCTCTGCCAGAGGTTGAGCTCGACTATGATGAAGAAGACGAAGAGTCTCAACTGGTTGAAAGGCCAAGGAATTTCAGTGTAACACTCAGTGATGTTGGACGCGTGGGTGGAACCGCCAGAGAAGCTGAAAAGTTGCAATGATGATCAGGTAGAGTACTCAACATGAGGTGGCAAAGGGAAGTGGGAGGAAAGACCCCGATGTGGAGAACAGTGTAAGGTGTAGAGCATGCAGGAGCTTGGTGCATATTGCATGCAGAAGGAGCACATAGACTATAAGAATGCAAAACAAAGAAGAGATTTGGGTGGTTGTTGTTGAGTGTGATTGAGGTGTGAAGAAGGAGGCAGAGCGCAGCAGCAGAAATGTACAGAAGGGGAATGGTGCATTGAAGGGACATGGCGTAGAGAGCATAAAAGGCAAAAGAACAGAAAGCGCAAGGAGTGTGCAGAAGACATTGATGCAGACAGAGCAACACAATGTAGCAGAACAGTGATGAGACCGGTAAGCCATTGAAGAACTTTATATCACTGTAATAAGTCATAATAGCAAAAATTTATATTTCAGGGTGGTAGGGAGGTGCTAGGGAGGACTGTTATCCTCAGAGGTTCAAGTGGGTGCTTGAACAAAGGGAGTTGTAGCTTCCATCTGGTTGCAGCCAGAGAAACTAGGGTGGCAGGGTGGTGCAAGGGAGAACTGTTGTTATCTGTTATACATGTTGGTGCCTCTGTGACTGAAAGTTGGTGCTTCCATCCAGTTGGTGTTGGAACACTTAGGGAGTTGGTGCTTCCATCCAGTTGGTGTTGGAACACTTAGGGAGTTGGTGCTTCCTTCTAGTGGGTGCTAGAGAAACCAGGGAGTTGGTACTTCCTTCTAGTTGGTGCTAGAGAATCCAGAGAGTTGGTGCTCTCAGCAAGTAGCAGCTTGCAAAACAGAGGTTGTAGCCTCATTATGAGTTGGTGCTCATATGTATGATAATGTAAAGAATGTAAAGATTACTTATCATATAAAGAAAAAGAGGTTTTTACCCTGTATGGGTTTCCTCGGGAAATATCTATCTCTGTGTATCTCATATGTGTGACTGATGTTGAATGTTCTATTGCTTACTTCCCTGCATTATTGTGACTGTCATTAAATGTTGTGTAAAGAGTTTAAAATAAGCATAATTGTTTAAGCCCAGTAACAACTAATTCACCCCCCCCCTCTCAGTTGTCCAACATAGAGTTGAGTAATGAATGTAAGGGGTGCGCGGAAGAATTCTTCCAAGCATTACGTTCAAGAGAAAGAGCGCAAAACTCTTAAACCTTTCAGAGCCAGTAAAGCTCAGGAAGAATAGCGAGGTTCAAGTATTGAAAGGGAATATCCTTTCATTTGGAAGATGAATGGACGAAACCCTTTCGAGAAGATCCAAGGTCTATCGCAACCATTAGATTTGAAGAAGGGGAACATGCGTTAACGCCTCGACTCCTTTAGTCTTCGCAAGTCCGAAAAATGTTGGTAATCATCGTGAAGGGGATGGGTCCTCCGAAACCCGAAGTAACGATGTGATCTGAACCATAAATCCAAGGATCTATCGGGACCCTCCCTGACCATAGAATTGGCGAGATCAGAGTTCACACATCGGGAGAATCGCATGATGGTGCGATTAAACTTCCGAAACCCGAAGTTGTGATGTAATATGGATTGTTGGATCGAGGAAGGTCGTGGACCGTCGATCTGACGCGAGCGGATTAATGCAAGGAGTGTGTGGGAATTTGAAATCCCCTAAGGATAAAGCTCAGAAGGGATAGCACTTTTCAGAAGTATCGACGAGACCCAAGATATCCGGACTCGTAGGAGGAACGAAGGTTGAGGCCTCTGAACATTTACCAAACTCTTCGAAGTCGGAAGAAGTCAAAAGCTCAGAAGGAGGAGCGACAACAACTGTCATATCGGTTGCGGGGAGAAGCCTAGACCGTTAGATCAACGTCCAAGGAAGCAGAGGAGAAGCATTGGGAGGGAACACATCCTAAATGTCGGATCTAGGCGCAAAGGGACGTTAGTCGTCCGATCTAAGGTAAAGTGCACGAGTTTTAACGTTTGTGTGCACGGGAGGGTTGACTGGCCAAGGACCTGAAGACCCGAAGAGAATCTGGACCGTGTGATCCAGAGGGCACGTGGCGACCGATTGCGAACTCCAGGTGAAAACACTCCGAGAGAACACAATGGATAAGAGTTTGAAATAGTCGAAGCGCCGAAGGGCCGAAGTAGATCTGAACCGTCAGATCCAGAGAATAGGTGGCATGAATCTGTGGATTCCGAGCAAATACCTGAAGTAAATGTCGATCATCTGATTGAAGCGGACACACGATAGAAATCTGCATACTTCGAAGGGAGTGAAATTTGAGACTTGAGAATTCCGAAGTCCGGAGACGCGAAGGGATAGCAGTCGTTGATCCAAGGGCGGACAGGTGTCAGTAGATTATTAACTCTAGATAAAAGTCATTGGAGGAAGTTGAGAGTTGAAACTCCCAAAGACCGAAGAGCCGGAACTAATCGTAACCGTCGATTGGGAAGGGAGCTACGTCCCGACAGATCGGGAGGTCTAGGAAGGCGCATGAAAGACAGAAAAGGAGGATAGATAGTAGTCGTCGATCACGGATCATTAACGAAAGCAAGAGATCGACGTTCGGGAAGAATTGCGGGGCTAGAACATGCTCGAGTCTTAATTCTCCTTGAGCAGGCCGCAATTGAAACCACGGTATTGCCAAAGGCATACGTGGCGCTTTATAGTAAATTGTGAGGCGAAAAGCGGGTTGGTTTAAAACCACCCTTGGACGCGCCCACAATCACATATTTTCCAAGAAGTCATAGTCGAGGGTCATATAGAGGAGGGGATTAACGAAAAATGAGCTAGCACCTGAAATTCTACATTTCAGAAGCGCACAAATAGAGGTCACAGGTACCCTTAGCCCTACACCAGGTAGTCAAAAGGTTCTGTGTTTAATTATAGAACGAGACCATTAAGGTCTTAGAGAGTCATTTGGCTCCATAATCGGAGATCCTTGACCCAAAGGCCGAGTTAGTTCCCTGACTGTCCAAATTAGAACCCGTAGAGAGAGAGGATTTGTTCTTGTAAGGACAGATTTTTATTTTTATTTTAGCCCCGTCGTGGGTGTGTTACAGTTTTCCAGCGGCAACTGGAATGAAGCTCCAACCCCCTAGTTTCTTAAGCTACAACTTGAGGGAATCTGCAACTCCCCAATTCTCTGGCTACAACCAGAAGGAGGCTACAACCCCCTATGTTCTCTGGCTACAACCGGAAGGTGGCTACAACCACTTGTCCTTGCCCCGTCCAACTGCCCTTACGTATAAGTAGAATGATGGAACCAATGTCACACTATCATTGTGAGATATACTGCTGTAAACCTGTACCAAAAAACCCGTACCAATAACTTGAACCATGCATCAACCATGCATCAACCTGTACCATAAACAAGTGCATCAACCATGCACCAACCTGTACCAACCAATCTGTAATCAACTTGTACCATAAACAAGTGCATCAACCATGCAACAACCTATACTTCAACATATACCATGAACAAGTGCATCAACCATGCACCAAACCTGTACAAATAACATGTCACAACAACTTGTTCGAACAACCTATTACAAAAACATGTCTCATCAATCTTATCAACCAAATTAGATCTACTCACCAAGATCAATCACCAAGACAACTCTCAAAGATGTGCATCGACCAAGCATAACATAACAGCTTATAATCATCACCAAGATCAATATGTGCTTCTAATAATATATCAATACAAGTATGTTACATCATCCATAAACCATGTGTCAACAATACTACTAACAAGTACCTTAAACCATTTACTAATCATGTATCAACTACTCATCAACTATGACTCATGAAGATATATCAACATCATCAATTATACACCTCATGTATGTGCCAACTCATTAACTACTTGTCTCAACCATGTACCCAACATGTACCTCAACCAAAAGCCCTCATCAATTTCATCATCCAAATATGATTTGTAACTTTGTAATAGACTCGATGTATATAATCACATATCAGCAAACCTTCCTTAACTTTAACAACAAGAGACTAGCATTTTCATCAAAGTTTTCTTTAGTCTCACATGATTAGTTTTGGATTAGTCAACAACCCTAACTTGAAATAATCATAACTATGTACCTGTAATGAATAAAGATCTGAAAATGATACACAATGTTCTTCAGTGTGTTTTATGCAATTCCTCCAAGTGTTACTACTTGGAACCTCTCAGAAAATGAGTTATAGCAAAAATGACATACCTTGTTAAACTCTGGTTTATTCTAGAGAGCAACCTTGTAAAGCGTTCTCTGCACGAAATATTTGTTGAATCAATCTCAAAATGTTACACAACATACTACAGACTATACTCTAACCAACACATTTAGTCTTACTGAATTTGGATATGTTATGAATAAGTTATGACATTTTTACCCGAAACACTTGTTTTAGACTAGTTTCAGGACTAGCCACAAACCCTATTTTCCACGGGGTGTAACTCCAAAAATACAATGACCCACAAGCTGAATTCTTTACCACAGATACTTGGATATGTTTCCTCAATGGAATGACAATTTAAGGTTCTGAATCATTCTAGAAAAAAAGTTATTGCGAAAATGGTGAGATGGTCTGTAAATAACATACCTCAGAAAACATCATAAAAAAAAATTATTCTCCCTTGAATTCTGGCCTTCTTTTCTTCACCTTCCCTCTGAAATTTGGCTTAGATGTCCCTTGGTTACTTCAATTACCTATAGATATTCAAATGCTCAAGTGTGATGTAAAATAAGAGAGTCTTGCCTCTTAGTTATACTCTCCATCTTCTTGACTTTTTCACTTTACTTTATCATTTAAATAATAATTTCTTCTTTGCAAGCACTTTGACTTCTTTGACCTTTTGGGGCTTCAAGCCAACATGTGAGGATCCTCCGACTTCATAAGGCCATAACTCTCAAACCGTCAGGAGTTATGTAATGTTCCACATACCATCAGAAATGGTATGACATGTACTATCCATATAGAATAATCTTACCTTCAAATATATCAAAAATCATACCATTATCCATCAAACAAACTTGGGTCCATTACTCAAACCCGAGTTCTCCAACTTCTTATGGTCATAGCTCTCTAACCATGAGGAGTTATGTGACATTTCATATACCACCAGAAATGGAATGACATGTACTATCCATCTAGAATATTCTTACCTTCAAATATATTAAAATTCATACCATTATACATGAAACAACCTTGGGTCCATTACCCAAACCTTTGTGCTACCAGAATTCGCTACCAAACTTTCTCCAAGAGTTGACATCAATCAATAAGAGTTCACATCTATATACAATATCACTCTTCAATGGTTGACATCAATGTCAACAAAAACTCCATACCAACTATCCATCAACCTAAGCCACTTGTCTAACATGATGTTTCAAAAATGGCTTTGAAAGATTTCAAACTATTTCGAACCCTAATTTTTCAAATTGGGACCTGTTGATGCGAGGAATGGAATGTCCTCACTCAAACATTTTTTAATCTTACTTGGCTAAGGTAAGATAGGCGGGAATGTTACCCTGGCTTTAAAGCCTATGCAAAAATATCAATCAGCCCTCAAGAAATATATTCTAGGACCTTAAGTTATTATAAAGTTGTGTGTTTCTACTAAAAATAAAAATAAAAATGTTTATATATAAATGTTTGCAAAAAATTAAAATGAGTGAAATAAAGAATATAACAATACAAAATCAGAAATACAAGTCTCAATTGAGAATAACCATATTTTATTGATAAAGTCTTTCTAAGTTACATAAAAAATGTCTCTTTTCAAATCGTTGTGAGGGTGAGGAACAAGACCAGACTTAAAAGTCTAAGACGTAATTAAACATCATACAAAGACCACTGGTGTCTGAAAGAAAATGACCAAGACCGAATACACTGGATCAACCAAGTCACAAGTCCACCAAGTTTTGACTCTGCAAAATAATCTTAATAAAAATTGAAAATTAATTCAGATATTTTAATAAAACTGCGCAAACTGTCAAGAGAAATGAATGACCTTATAAAGCATGTCAATAACAATGCTTCTTTAGAAAGATCATGTTGTCAGCAAGAGAATTTATCTCTTTTAAGAAACTCAGAAAATGGAAAGATGAAATTTAGTGTAAGGTAGCTATAGAGGTAGTGGGGGGGGGGGCAGAGGACCCATAGTGATAATAGTGGAGGTCATTCAATGTAAGGTGGATTAGGTCCACTATATTATTAAATAAGATCCACTATGGTAGTTAAATATAATAAATGGGTAATTAGATATAATAAATGTAAGAGGACTCCTTAAAAGGTTCTACTTCTAGAAGATTCCTCCTCTAGAATGTTCTTAGGTGATGGTAGCACTATATAAAGAGATTCAAGCAATGTAATGAAGATGAAGAGAAATATTGTATTTGGAACGGTAGCTTGATAGGAGGATGCCCCCTCGAAGAGGCAAGTGAACAGGAGAGGATTCCTTCCATAATATGATCCATTGTATAGTGTTGCCCTACCTCAAGGGTTTCAATAATAAAGTTGTGGTTTTCTATATGGTTTCATATATCTTGTGTGGTGATTGTATTCAGATATCTTTGGATCTATTGTGATAGTTTGTATTCAGGTATTTGATACTTAACAATTGGTATCAGAGCACTTTCCTTGGGCAGACATTATGGGCAAATATTTTTTACTTTTGCAGATTTTTTTTTCAGAGAAAAAAAAAGAGGGCCGCGACATTCCAGAACTTTTCGGTATATTTATGTGCAAAATTTGCAGAAACATGTTGCAGATCTAAGTTCCTCCCAGAAAAACACCCAAGTTGAAAAAAAAAAATCGTCTGAAACGGAGTCTGGAAGGTCAAGATATTGAAGTTTTAAAATCTGCAATTTTTCATATTTTTTTCTGCGGACGGCGACGCGATTTGTTTTTTTTTTTGTAGCAGTTGGAGGCTGAATTTTCTCAAACAAATTACAGATCTGAGTTCCTCTCACAATTTCAAAAAAAAAAATCAGCCGAAACGGAGTCCGGGAAGTGAAGTTATGAACATTTTAACTTCAACAGGTTTTTAGGGTTTTTTCAGAAAAAACCGCAATTTTCTGTTGTAACTTATTGTTCTATTTTTTGGGGGGGGGTTCGTAACGGCTGCGGGACCGAAGGGTTCATAGGGTGCTCAAATGACTATTTCTTCTCAAAACTTGAAAGAAATTCTTTAATCATTCAAAGTCCAATTGTTTCACACATTGGATGACAGATTGGATGCATTTGCACATGGCCTCAGAGACAACCTCACAAACAGTCTCATAGACGGCCTCAATGATAGTTTTCGTAGTATTCAAGATTCATTGAATAATATGCAGGAGAGATTTCTTATGGAAGGCCTCAGGGATGAATATAATCAAGAAATATATGCTTTGTATGATTTTGAGGATGATTGTGATGATTGGTATATGGATAGTTGTCATTTCTGGGATGACAAACACTTCAATATTTTATTTGATGACTCCACTCCACCTTCTGTAGAGAAAATCAATGTTCCACATCAGAAGCTAGTTACCAGCGTTCAGTTTGCATATTCTACAGTGGTATTATTCCTTTCAGATTCTGCTACGACCATTTTTCATTATGTGGATGGATCTTCTTATTTGGATCCACATGATAGGTGTCAGTCTTTGGAGCATCATTTGCAGTTGGTTATTGGGTTCCAAAATCTTCCACGGGGATTTCACATGAGCACTTGGACATGGGACCCGGGCTTACAATGGTGGTTGGACTACTTCAGCATGATGGATTTTCTTTCTACATGGGACCTTGGTTCTTCAGTCTTCTTCAACTTTATGGTCCACAATTATCCATGGGACTCTGGTATATGGTTGTACATCAAGCGTTGAGGACAACGCTTTCATAAGGGGGATGGAATGTAAGGTAGCTAAAGAGGTAGTGGGGGGGGGCAGAGGGCCCATAGTGATAATAGTGGAGGTCATTCAATGTAAGTTGGACTAGGTCCACTATATTATTAAATAAGACCCACTATGGTAGTTAGATATAATAAATGGGTAATTAGATATAATAAATATAAGAGGACTTCTTAGAAGGTTCTACTTCTAAAAGATTCCTCCTCTAGAATGTTCTTAAGTGATGGTAGCACTATATAAAGGGATTCAAGCAATGTAATGAGGATGAAGAGAAATATTGTATTTGGAGCGGTAGTTTGATAGGAGGATGCTCCCTCGAAGAGGCAAGTGAACAGGAGAGGATCCCTTCCATAATAGGATCAATTGTATGGTGTTGCCCTACCTCAAGGGTTTCTATAATAAAGTTGTGGTTTTCTATATGGTTTCATATATCTTGTGTGGTGATTGTATTCAGATATCTTTGGATCTATTGTGATAGTTTGTATTCAGGTATTTGGTACTTAACATTTAGAAATCTCAATATGAAACACGAGCAAACCTTATCAAAAGTGTTTCTCTCCAATTCTTCCTGTCTTCTGTATTTTTATTCTCTAAAAGGTAGTTCATCAAGTAGTTGAACCACTTTTAGTTATTAAAGTTAAATAACTTTAGTTAACAAATTGGACAAATTAAATTTATGATGAGCATAATTAATAAATAAGTAATAACTAAATAGGTGAGGTCCCCCTCTATATGCACACTTTATCTCAATAATCAAAACAGTTTTTCCTTGTCACTCCATCATATAATCAATCAAATATCATATGTATCAACATCATACAACATACCAAAAACGTGCATCTCAAACACCATGGCATGAAACACTTCTGTCTCCCATAAAAATAATATGATATTTAAAAGTTTCAAAATAAAATATCATGGTTCTACCATTTGTCCTTGACTAGTGTCATAGTCAAAATCTGTCAAAGCATAATTAAAATAATTCAGAAAACTTTTTCCTGAAAAACTCATCTCTTTCTTTGATGAAGTACTTGTATTTGGACTTCTTCTCCTTCAACTGGGCAATTTCAAGATGCACTTCATGTAAACTTGTTTTTCCACTGCTTGTTGATTTTATCTTTGAGTGAGCAGAGGAAAACGATTTGGACATGTTGGTTGAAGTAACAAGTTGTTTACCTTTGTCAATTTCAGAACCATGTGGTGTGGTTTTGTGATATTTTGGAGTAGGAGGGGGAGACATAGACTCATGTGAAGCAATTGTGTGAACATGTAATATTGGTTGAACTGGAGGTAAAGGAAAAGATGCACTAGCAACAACAATATGAATTGGTGGAGGGCGAAGCATAAACCACTAGTTGGCACCAAAAGAAGGAGTGGCAGGTAAATTACCCCATCCATCAATATCAGGCTGCACAGGAGACTCAAGGATGTTCACAATGCCAGGGTGAGGCTACAAGATAACATATAGGGTTTCTTGTGGTTGTGGCAAGGCTTGCTGGCCAACAAGGTTCAAGTGTCCAATTTGGATCAATTGATGGAACTCATTAGAGTCAACATCAAAATGAATAGAGAACCTTAGTTTTTTATGCCCCTCGGGCTACCAAAAAGTGTTAGACCCTCGACCTCTTCTTCCTTTGTTTCCTCCTATGTTGCTACCCATGTTGAAGAAGCTCATCTATAACAATGATAATCCAATTAGCACAAGTGTAAAATAAAGTAAGATGAGACATCTAATACAATTTGTCTTAATGATTAGATTGGCTCTGATATAACACAACCATGCCACACAAACGAGAAATGAAAATGAATAAAGTGAAATAGGAATAGAAATGCATCGTCCATTAACCACATCCAATCAACAACACACAAGTTTGCAATCGATATGAATTGATTATCATTTGCATATTGTCTAAATTTAATTCCAAAATATGTTTTCAAGTGTTCATCATCATACCAATCAACGAGAATAATCCTCAAGTCTCTTCACATATTTTAATTATGTTCTTTTATCATGTTGATCACATCAAACAACACCTTTTTCTTATGCATATTTTATTATATAGACGTGATTGAAATGGAGAAAATAAATTAATGATAGGGACTTTAGGAAATAACTTATGAAAAGTGAGATTGATGAGGGAAACTAGATCTATATAATGATATATTACTTCCTTTTAATGAAATTCAACTTCACCAAATCATCAACCAAAATTGTCTTTATTGTTTTCTGACTCGATCAAACCAAACCAACCATTCCAAAAATGTATCCAAGTCATATCACATCATTCATAATTGTTATAACAAAATCTTGCCTTTGACTTATACATCCAAGCTATACCATCTCCGATACAATATATTTCATCTTAATTATATAAACATGGACATATGAGAACATGAAATAAAATGAATGGGACTTGAGGGAATAGTTTGCGTAAAGTGAAATCGATGAAGGATAATGGGTCTATATAATAATCTCTTTGCCTTTGAAAATTTCTTTTACAAAAAATATTTTATGCAAACTAATATCATCAACCATATGCATGCTCATCATAGTTGTTTATAACCTCAACAATCCAACATATACATTCTATGCTTTTACAGGAACTAGAGCCATGAAAACATTCTCAATAAACTGAGATTCATTACTATATGTCTTTATTTCCATCATGCTCTATTCATAAGTCATAACTCATATCACTCCTAGTATAACCATTTATAAACCTTATACCACATACAGACTATGCTCAAACAAAACTTAACCATATTATTGTCAAACCCCGACAGTAAACATATCAATCAAAATCCCTCGACATGTCGTTGAAAGTCACAAAAAAAACCACAACTCGAATGGCAATGAAAACATATACTTCGGAATGAGTTTGAATCCGACAATCTTTTGTTCATAGAGAAGGGTTTTGAAACTTGTAGTTTCAATATATGATTCCAAACTTGAAAACAAATGGTCGATAAAACCCAACAATCATAATAACAAGTGAAAATTTTGACTTGTCTGAAATATTTTTAAGACGTTTGCAATTATGTGCCACAGGATAAATGGAAATCCAAACGAAATGATGTGCATGCGACTCAACAATCCGAACTTTTGAGCTTGTAGGTTTATTGTCGTATTAGGGTTCCAAACCTGTCAATGTTGAAACACTGACTATAATCCAAACTATTCACAGACCTCACAACCATCACCAAAAAAAAAAAAAACTTCAGATGCATAAGCTTATATTAGAACAGAAATCTGGTTGAAACCTAAGAACATGCAAGTGTTCATACTAAATGGGTTTGATCATGGGTTCTTCCTTTTAGAAGGAAAACTATTTTACAAACCCAAAGTCAAAACCTTGGATGCCACTAGCGTAGATATACCAGTGTATTTGACCCCTTTCCAACGCAGACTAACTGATATATAAACCATGACTGGAATCAAGTAAAGGCAACAAACAAATCTTGGAGTGACCAAAGCACTTAAACTAATAAAGAGAGCTTGATTTCAAGCTTCAAGTGCATGCAAAAAAGGACTGTCGAAGAATTCTTCTTTTCATAAAATGTTATGGAAAATGCGAATATGGAGAAAGCAAACAAAACTACCATTAACTTTCTGCAAACAAAAATCATTTTTGTTTTTCCTTTCAAGAAACGATAGAGGGGAGAAATGAGACATTTATGCACACAAGAATGTCAAACTGAGCCAAAATTAACCATTTTAGTGACAAATTTGTTGTAAAAGATGTAAAACAACTAATACTCCATACCTTTGCACAAAACGCTCTGATAACCAGGGTTGAAAGTTGAGTTTGTTACCAAAACTGTCAAGTGCAAAGGTTTGGGCTAGTGTGTAAATGTGTTGAACCTGCACAAAATAAATCTAGCAAGAAAATACTACACATTTGCAGAGAGAAATTGAGAAAGGAGAGAAAGAATGGAAAAATTCTCATTAACCGTAATGAATAATGAATAATTTACACATGATATACTCTGTATAACTCAATGAATGTGCATTGGAGAACCAATGCACCATAGTGGTGGTCTAGAGTGATCTGGACACACACCAACAGTTACGGAAGTGAATTGCCACCTAGTCTAGTCTCTCAGGCAGATACTGGAGTAAACTGCCACCTAGTTGAGTTAACTAGTCAACCAATCTTCAGTTAACTGACTGAACAGAGTGTAGTGAGGAGTAGATCAAGGAATCAAGGGTAATGCGTCAGTCTGGTGATGATCCCAAGGCAAGTGTGCATTAGCATGGTGATGATCCCAATGTTGCATGGTGATAAAACTAATGCAACATCTAGACTCAACTCAACTAGTCAAACCGAAGTGTCAACTGAGGAGAATATTTTCCAGGTGGAATATTCTCTCCTAAAAAATAGGAGACTGGATAAATGACTAATGATGACTAATAAACAAGGAAAAACCTTAAGAAAAAAAAATCCTAGGTGTGTGTGAAGTAACTCCAACACCCCCCCTGAACATCACTATGGTGAAAATAAAGAATGGGTCCCGGCAACAAGGCCATGTTAGGTACCCAAATACAAAAGATACACTGAAATAAAGTGAGGAAAGGGGGAAAACCTCATGGGAAACCCCCCCCCCCCCCCTCAAGGTACAATGTATGTAAAAAGAAGAACTACAGTTGCTAGGCAATTGTGTCCTTCACTCCAAGACGACTTCACAGAGAATGAAACTTTTGTTCAGTGAAGGTCTTGGTGAAGATGATTGTCGTTTGTTCTTCTGAAGGATAGAACGGTAGGTCGATGATCCCCTCGTGTACTATGTCTTGGATGTAGTGCATGTGGATCTCGATGTGTTTCGTCCGCTGCCTCTGAACTGGATCTCTGCAGAACTTAAGAGTGCTCTGGTTGTCACACCAGATGACGATCAGTCGGTGAAAATAAATGCCCAACTAGGTGAGAAAATGTTGTAGCCACATAGCCTGAATGGTTATGTTAACTTCCCCTTTGTACTCTGCCTCGACTGAAGATAGAGAAATGGAAGCTTGTTTCTTTCTTGACTAACAGATAGGCCCGAAACCAAGACTGAGTGAGTAACAAGATGTGGACTTGCGATCAGTGTTATCGCCAGCCCAGTCAGAATCAGTAAACCCAATGAGATCTAATGTAGAGTTTGTTGCATAATGAATCCCAAAGGTGATGGTGCCCTACAAGTATCGAAGGATATGCTTTGCAACCTTCCAATGTAGCTCATGTGGCTCCTGCATGAACCTGGAAACTGGAAAGTTCCCCACTGGTTGTCTGTATAGTGTGTTGTCAATCAGTGGAGTCTCCCCGCCATCCTCAAGTTTGACTCCTGATAGGAAAGGAGTCGGAGCAGACTTGCAGTCTGTCATGTGAAATCTCTCAAGGAGATCTCGTGTATACTTGGCCTGAGACAGTTTGATGCCTAATTGCATCCTAACTGATCTCAAGTCCAAGGAAGAAGTGTAGCGGACCCATGTCCGTCATCAAAAACCTATCATGTAGAATCCTATTGACTGCAGCAATCGTTGAAGTCGAGCAACCGGTGATCAACAAATCATCAACATACATAACTAAGAGTAGAAGTGAATCGGTGATCCTGAGCATGTAGACATTTGTGTCTGATTTACAATGTACCGAGTTCTGTGACAACAGGTAGAAGTCCATCTTGGCATACCATGCCCTCAGAGCCTGCTTGAGGCCATAAAGAGACTTCTTCAGTCGACAAACCAAAGATGAGTCTTGCATAAATCCCTGGGGTTGCTCCATATAGATCTCCTCAAAGAGATCACCGTGAAGAAATGCATTCTTCACGTCCATCTGATGGACTTCCCATCCCTTGGTTGTCGCAATGGCAAGTGCCAATCGTATGGAATCCATCTTCGCTACTGGAGAGAAGGTCTCTTCATAGTCAATACCATGCACCTGTTGAAATCCTTTGGCAACAAGCGTGGCTTTGTATCTGTTAATCTGTCCATCCGTTGCGCTCTTAGTCCTGTAGACCCATATGCCTCTGACAAGTTTCCTCCCAGAAGGAAGGGGAACCAAATTCCAAGTCTGGTTCTCGAGAAGGGAGTTGTACTCCTCCTGCATGGCAAATTCCCAAAAGGGATTTCCAGCAACCTCGCCATAAGACTGTGGATCTGAAGACTGAACCAAGAAAAGATGTCTAGAGAGAAATGGTTTAGTGGCAGTGAGTGCAACAAGAGGCTCCTCGAAATTAGATCAAGTCCTCCTAGTATCAGATCACCAACGAGATCCCCTGCATCCTGAAGAGTAGTTTGTGCCCACTTGGGCCTCTGCTCTGGCTCTGCAAGTGCATCTGGATGCTTTGACTCTGCATCCCACTGTATTGACTCTAAATCTGAATCCTCTGAGTCCTATGAATCAGAACTCTCGTCTGAAGAAGGGTCGACATGTGCATGTTCATCATCTCAGATAGGTGGAAGAATGTAGGTGTCTGCATGCGACTGTTGAGGTACATGCGAGACATTTTCCTCGAATTGGACACTACGCTCAATGATGAGCCGGTCTGAGGAAAAATCAATAAGCCTATATCCCTTCACACCGTTGGGGTATCCAACAAAAATACACTCAGTGCTCTGTGGATCAAGTGCCTTCCTCTTTTCAGAGGGAATCCGGGCCCATGCACGTGAACCAGAAATGCGAAAGTGGGTCACTTCCGATTTGAGGCCGCTCCAAGCCTCGTAGGGGGTCTTATCCTTGATTGATCTATGGGCAGATTTGTTTTGGATGTATGTTGCACAATTAAGTGCTTCGACCCATAATCTTTGTGGTAGTGACTTTGCATGCAACATGCAAGATGCCATCTCCTTTAGAGATCTGTTTTTCCGCTCAGCAACTTCTTTTGTTGTGGAGCATAGGGAACTATGTGTTGCAACTGAATCCCTACCTCATGGCAAAGATTATGGATCTCATGATTGACATACTCTCCCCTATTATCAGTTCGTAGGACTTTGATTTTCTTTCCGGACTGTGTCTCAACTAGGGCTTTGAAATCTTTGAGGTGTTGAAAGACCTCAGATTTTTGCCTGAGAAAGTAAATCTATGTAAAACGTAAGAAATCATCGGCAAAAATGAGAACAAACCTCGCTTTGTTGATAGATGGCTACGGAAAAGGACCCATAAGGTCACTGTGGATCAGATCTAAAGGCGCAGAAGCTCTCTGAGACTTTCCTTTGTCGAATTTCTCTTGAGGGTGTTTTCCAAGAACACATCCCTCACATACTCCCTTGGATAAATGGATGTCTGGTAGACCATCAACCAATCTTTGTTTACTAAGTTGTTGCATATATCTGAAATTCAAATGTCCAAACCTTACGTGCCATATCCTACTACTTTCATCAGCAAGGGTAAGCAGTAGAGCAGAAACTGGTTCAATAAACTCAGAAAATGTATACAATCTAGATTGATGATTTACCTCACCGGTAGCAACCCTGGAGTTGGTTTGCATGTCATAGATGTCCACTTCATTTGGAGTGAATATGACTTTCTTTCCGGTGCCGAAATTCGTCATCTGATACACGGAGAGAAGGTTGACGAAAAGTTTTGGAACGTGCAACACATTCTCGAAACTTTTGTTAGTGAGTTCAATCCTTCTTTATCGGTGACTTCGACTGAAGAGTTGTCCCCCATCAAAATAGGAGGACCTTTGCATGCATCCAATGAAGAATAAACTGCTTTTGAGGTAGTCGTGTGATGTAATGCTCTGGAATCTACAATCCAAGCATCGAGAGAGGAGTTGATGGCAATCAAGGCATAGCTAGAATTGTCTTTCTTGGGATTCTGATCTTCTGGTTTCTTCTTCTTGGCACTCTCGGGGATGCGATCTCCAAGGTTGTTTTGTTGAAGTATTTGAGATATTAGATCTATTTGTTTTTGCATGCATGTGGATTCTGGATGGAATCCTTTGTGACAGTACATGCATTTCTCCCCTTTGGATCCGGAGGCATCAATGAAGGGTTTTGTGTACCATTCCTTCTTTGGATGTGCATGAGCTTTCCTTTTGTCTTTATCTTTAGATTTCTAATATTGATGGCTGCCATCTTGCACAGTAAGTGCATGCACCTTTGGGCCTTTGATTTTGCCCATGTTGATGAGCTTGGTTTTCTTTTGTGTTAGGGATTCGATAAAGTTCTCAAGAAAAGGCATCTTCCAGGTAGCTCAAGAGGAAAATCTGACTGAATGGAATGTGGACACGAACACAGAGAATTCAAGACCAAGTTTGGAGAGAATGGTGAGAACCGTTTGTTTCTCCTCCTTAGATTTATCAACCCCACAAGCTTTGAGTTGCGACAGTAAATCCTTGAATTTTGTAAAGAAATCTTGGATATTGTCGAAGCTTTTTGGATCCAATGTGAGCGATTCCACCTCCAACATGTGTCCCCTCATCTCATCATGTTTGCCAAAAAGCCCTTCCAAGGTGGTCCAGGCTTCATTGGGAGTCTTACAAGAAGATATGTGAAAACAAAGATCGAGAGAAATAAGACTGCAAATTGTTCTGAATGCTTCATCCATTCGATTTAAGTACTCGGATTTTTCTATGGCTGATATCGGTTCTATGTCTATATTCAAGGTTAACATGTAAAATCCTCTGGTTCGGAGATGTATGACTATCTTCTCCTTCCATGCAAAGTAGTCGTAAGGTGTAAGAATGATTTTTTTGGGGAAATCCATCTTTCCGTTGTCTTCAATCTTTTGTACCTACAAAAAAAATTGGTGTAGTTTTTGCTTAGCAGTTCGTCGACTCTAATACCATGTAAATGTGTTGAACCTGCACATAATAGATCTAACTAGAAAATACTACACACATTTGCAAAGATAAATTGAAAAATGAGAGAAAGAATTGAAGAATTTTCATTAACCGTAATGAATAATGAATAATTTACACATGATATACTCTGTATAACTCAATGAATGCACACTGGAGGAGAACCAATGCGCCATAGTGGTGGTCTAGAGTGATCTGGACACACACCAGCAATTACGAGAGTGAATTGCCACCTAGTCTAGTCTCTCAGGCAGTTACGAGAGTGAACTCCCACCTAGCTGAGTTAACCAGTCAACCAGTCTTCAGTTAACTGACTGAACAGAGTGTAGTGAGGAGTAGATCAAGGAATCAAGGGTAATGCGTCATTCTGGTGATGATCCCAAGGAAAGTGTGCATTAACATGGTGATGATCCCAATGTTGCATGGTGATAAAACCAATGCAGCATCTAGACTCAACTCAACTAGTCAAACTGAAGTGTCAATTGAAGAGAATATTGTCCAGGTGAAATATTCTCTCCTAAAAAATAGGAGACTAGATAAATGACTAATAATGACTAATAAACAAGGAAAAACCAATGAGCCATAGTGGTGGTCTAGAGTGATCTGGACACACACCAGCAATTACGGGGGTGAATTGCCACCTAGTCTAGTCTCTCAGGCAATTACGGGAGTGAACTGCCACCTAGCTGAGTTAACTAGTCAACCAGTCTTCAGTTAACTGACTGAACAGAGTGTAGTGAGTAGATCAAGGAATCAAGGGTAATGTGTCAGTCTGGTGAGTAATGCGTCAGTCTGGTGATGATCTCAAGGCAAGTGCGCCAGTCTGGTGATGATCTCAAGGCAAGTGTGCATTAACATGGTGATGATCCCAATGTTGCATGGTGATCAAACCAATGCAGCATCTAGACTCAACTCAACTAGTCAAAGTGAAGTGTCAACTGAAGAGAATATTCTCCAGGTGGAATATTCTCTCCTAAAAAATAGGAGACTGGATAAATGACTAATAATGACTAATAAACAAGGAAAAACCTTAGGAAAAAGAAATCCCAGGTGTGTGTGAAGTAACTCCAACATAGTGGAGCTCAAAGCACATTTCCTCAACTTCCAATAGCACGAATGACCAAAAACCAAAGTGATACGATAATGATAAAGCATGGGATTGTGGAGTAACTACCCACATCCCCTCGCCTTCAATGCATGGCTAATTTCAATGACGTTGCCAACCAACATTCCATTAACATGTATGTCATATCATCAATCTAAACCTTCTAGCATGTGGACTTGCCATCGCATCACATCAAATAAACCTTGAGCCCACTGCTTATAACTCCAAATCATGAACAATAAACCACATGCAATATGTTTTGATTCTCATAGCACTATTTTAGATGTGAAATGTTTTAAACCATAACAACTATATGTTATATGTGAGCTCCAACATTAGCAATAAACCATATAACAACTGCATATAGCATGTATCTGGTGCTTTGTATATGAAGTTTTCACTTGTGTTGACTCGACATAATATTCTGATTGTGACTCAAAGTTTTAGCACCATATATAACTAATATGATTAAAATATGAGTCATGAACCATATCAAAACTCCATACAAGGTATCACTTAAAAGGAGGGTATATTAGTCACATGTCCCCCCCAAAAAATCAGATACACGCCCTACTTGGGGACTCTTAGGAAACTTACCCAAATCGTTGGGGACTCGATCGGGGACTCAGGGACTTGTTAGTCGTCCCCAAGGCATTATGGACATATTTCAGGGACATTTCGAATAGATTTCAAGAATGTTTTCGGTAGATTTTTAGGCAGATTTTGAGGATATTCCAGACATATATCTTTAGTCTTGACAATCATGAAAATCGATGATTGGACAATAAGATCATTTTTCCCATCAATTATTTTTGTATTGCATTGAATCTAAATCTGTTGCAAAAGTTGCAGCTCAAAAAATAGGTTTTGTATGATGGGTTTTGATTTGGGTTTTTGGTGATTTAAATATTGTATTTTCGGCAACAATGTTACAAGCAAAGCTTCTATGTCAAAAAAACAAGAAATGCAACATTTCAAAGGGTTGATCCTTGTGGTTACTGCTATTGTTCTTCTCATTTTCCTGGTCGTCTTCGCTTTTACATATTGTACATGGGTTTCCAAGAGTCATTCAAGTCTAGTGCTTCCACCATCCCAAACTCAAACATTGTGAAAAAATCAGAGTAGTGACTTCGATTGGATACTAAATGTTTGAATAAATTCATATTCAATCACCTTAATCTGAAATATGAATCTAATCTCTTTACATAACCAAAGTGTTTTATAATGGTTTTCAATTCAGCCATAAAAGTCTGCAAAACCTATTGAGAAGGGAATGTCTTTTATGTTTTAACATAATCATCATTACCAAAAAAAATGAGGAAGAAAAATTGCCATAAAGATAGTTCTCACTTAAGTTTCCTAAAGGTAAACTGCATTTTGCTCAAGTTTCCTAAAGCTAAATTGCATTTTGCTCGTCTAGCAACGAATAATGAAATGTCACTCGACCCTTTTTTAAATTGCTCGAGCTTTTTCAGAATTGGAAAGTGTAAGGGTTGTGCATAATACTATATAGTATAGTTTGTTATGCTTACAAGCTTGAAGCAATTACAAATGTTACGGTGAATTTTAAAATTTTAATATTTTTTAATATATATATATATATATATATATATATATATATATATTATTGTTGTCCCCAACCCGTCGTCCCCGAAAACCAATGAAACATAGCTTTACACCATTAAACCCAAAGACCATGATACACATGATGGTTGCTTGTGATGTTCATGTATCAAATTTTATGAATATTAGAACTCATAACACAACCCAAACATTTTCCAATTATCAAACCATGTATAGTATACTTGAAATCTTTGCAAAATATAGTGTATGAAAGAATTATGATTAGGCACGTTTATCATGTTATGAAACTCAACAACCAGATTTACGTTCCTATAAATATACTGCATAATTTTTGGTAGTTGTGGTGATACCAATCCATGTAATAACCACAACCATTTAACTGAAGATAACAAACTGAAATATACTTTGCTAAGGAAAATCTTTTGAAGACCAAACTTTTGCATTTTCTCTTTGGGGACCCCACCTATTAGTCATATAGTATAAATAATCATAGGCTTCGCAATAATTTGCGAGCTTATAATATAGGTGACAAAAGTTTGAGTCAACGGGACCTACCGCTAAAATGGCTTTGCAAGTCGATTCCTCCAATTTTTTCAACCCAAAAAGTACCGAGATAGATGACAAATTACATAATGATCCAATCCAGATCATGTATAGTTAATTCAGTTGGTGATCTAATCTCTCTTTTCTTGAAGTGTTGTAGATAACAAACCACCACTTTGCAGAAAGGTTGCTCGTCCACCAATGGAGTTGTATGCTCATTGAATGAAGTTTGTGACTTTTATAATGTTCCTTCTTGCTGCAAGCAATGCTGAAAATAGCCTACATTTTGCAAATAAGAATTGTAAAATATATGTTCCAATAACACCTTTATTAAGAATGGGTTTTGCATCAACACCAGCATAACCTAATCTGGTTTTCTCGTAGATAAAATTAGTGCAAAACCCCAAGGGTAGCTCAATCGGTTGAACCTCCAGCCAAGGAATGTTGCTGACAGGGAAGTGATAAGTCACGGGTTCAAATCCGAGGGATGGAGCTGACGGGGAAGTGATAAGCCACAGGTTGAAATCTTGTCAAGTCCCTTGCGGTTATCAGCTGCTATTATGGTTGGTGGTTGAGACAATTCGTCCGGCTATTATGGGGAAGAGGGAGGGTTCCCGCAAGGTTTTCCTTGGAAAAATAATGATAAAATCAATGCAAGGGATCTATGCCATAACTGTTGTTTTTAATTCAAGAAAATAAGTCCACTTTTTTTAGATTCAAATCAAAGGGAAATTCAAATAAGTCTTCACTTATTCTAGATTCAAACAAAGAGAAATCCAAATAAGTATGGCATTGCTACTTAGATCTGATATCCATGCTACATTAGTTTCCTGCCCAGAGGAAAAAATGGGCAATTAAATTAGCTCAATTGAAACAAGGTGGCCTATAATATTACTGTTTAGTTTCAGCTGAAGAAAAAAAGGTATGGTATTGGTTAGATAAAGAAATGCATGCACCAATATTCCTACCCTAAAGCTCAAAATGCATCACCTTAGTAAATGAAAATGTAGCTCTCTCTGCCACATAAATGTAGAAACACACTTCATTTGATTTCAAAGCTTGCTAGTCTGGAAAAGCGGCACTCTTGACTAATTGATCAATTTCAGCTGCAAACCTATAACCAAAATAAAAACAGACAAGGTTAACCTTTGGAATAATGTTCTAATGGGAAACGCACCACAATAATGTCAACAAATAAAATGAGTTTTCCTGAACTGTGGAATGCCAATTTCAAAAGCTTAACCCTTATTAAGTTGATAATGAAAATAGTGTATTGCAGAACTAGTATTCATATTCCATTTGTGTGTCCCTAACTAATTTATGATATCTTGTTTATTGGAATTCAAAAACTGCTTTGAAAACCAAAGTGAACATTTAAGAGAGCCTCTTGTGCTTTACCTACTGTCTTCATTAATTGAAAAAAATGTCCAGACCATGTGTAATTGCTCCATCTTTGATTGCACCCATTTTAAATGTCATATACTTTACAAGTATCTTATCTACAACACAAGCAAAACACTTACCGATGAATGGGAAATCCCATTACATTGAAAAAACAACCAGAGATTGACTTTACAAATGTTCCTCCAATGCCCTGTGAAAAGTTAAGCAAATGTGGATTTTAGTTTCCATCAATATTTGCAAGAGCAAACCAATTTTTACAAGTTTTAAAATACATAAGCATATATTTTTGCAACTATCAGAATATAACCACAATAAACAAGTATTGGTTCCAAGTAACACGCACCCAACATCTTCCTAACAAAATAAGAGATCTGAAATAAATACAACTCAAGAATGGTTAATTGTTATCAACTTACCATAGACATACACCACATACCGCATGCTAGCCTTGAATTAGGATAAACATGCAATTATGAAGTAGACAATACCTAAGTTGCACTAAAACCCACCCACAGGGCAAGGATGACTGAACCCATCCCAGGTTGAAATAGGATAAACATGAAATTATGAAGTAGATAATACCTAAGTTGCATGGGTAGCCGCATGCAGGGCAAGGATGCTCAACCCATTCCAGGTTCTTTACTGAAGAACCGGGTTCTTCCCAGCATGTGAGTGGGGACGGGAGACTGAAACAAGTACTTGAACCCCTATTTCGGGAGTTTACGGATACTCCAGGAGGACATCTTCCACCCCCAACCCCCCCTCAAAAAAAAAACTATTTTAATTTTTTTTAAATCCAGAAATATGCAAGGATAGGGTAGGGCCCTCCCCCAAAACCCTAATCCTTCATTAACCTCACACCATTTTGCACTCAAAACATTAAATCACCCTCTCATTTTTACCATTTCATTTCCAGCAGTGAGGGAGACACAATCTAGCAGTGAAGGGAGAGAACAGTCCACCAGTGACGGGATTTCGGTAATCTATTCTTGCTTAAAATTTGTGGACAACGATACACAGTAAAGTGGTGAAGTGGACGTGATGCTGATGATGATGCAACAGAACTAGCAGACATGGTTTGAGGAAGCCAGATCAGCTAGGTTGTTCAATGCTTTTGAATTTTCTATTTCATATTTGGAAATGCCATTAGACAATTTTTTAATGTAGTATGACATATGTACTTGCCACTTGGTTTAACATTTTAAGACTCAAGAGTTGAGACCTATTAATGTGATTTTTTATTTTCCAATGATAAAAGTTGACTATCCAGTGTTTTTGCTATCACTGTATGACTGCTCGAAACTTCAAATGAAACAATGTTCATGTAATGTTCATGGAATGTGCATGTTCATGTTCATGGAATGTGCATGTTCTAAAATTTTAAATTTTTAAAAAATTATACATATTATAAAATATATATAAGATATATGTATACAGTGTACACCTGAAAAACCTAAGTCCTCTGTTTCAAAAAGTACGGTCCCCATCCTCGAACCCAAGAACCCTAGCAACTTAGGATAATATGTACAGAAACAGGAGCAACAAATGCAGGCAAGGCACCTCTGCCTTTGATTTCCTGGTGCCAAGATCATGATTTAGAAATGTGTGGCAACATTTACCAGTCCTAAAAAAGTTGTTCGTTCAACAGTTTCATTAAATTCCCTTCAACATATGTAACTCAATCTTTTCAAAAAGAGTAAAGCCAGGAGAGTTATAACTGTGTTAGCTACTGCTCTTTAGACATTTTTAGATTTTTGACATATTATTTGTTTGGAAGTTTGTCTATAATGGCTTGGTTTAAAATTTTAAATATAATTCTATTAGTTTATATTCAAGGCAGTGGATTTTCTTGCATTTTCAGCATGCCATATTACATCGGATTTTCTTGCATTTTCAGCAGGATGTCCTGGAGAGTTCATGATGTGGTGTCCGTTGATGTTGATGTTGGCCCGTGATGCTAACATGGAGGATGTCGGAGTTTTGCAGGTTGATTTTAATTCAAGGAAATATTCTTTCATATTCACAGATGGTCATTATTCATTGGATAATCAAGATGCTATGATAGCATGGTTGACAACCTTGTTGCAGATGACATTGATTGATTATGGGACCGCAGCCAGTGCTGATTTGCAGATAGCAGGTTTGGAGTTCCAGAAGGAATCAACAGGGGTCAATGTAAACACTTTCCTCATAAAGAGGGAGTGTTAGATTTTCGGGTTACTCCGAAAGTATTTACACCATATTTGGGGCTGCTTCATGAGATTTGGGATACATGGTCCAAGATGGATTGTGGCATGAGAGATGGTCCGTGATAGATATGCACAGTTGAGATAGCTTGCTAAGTGGATGCTTGACCTCAATTGATTGCAGGATCAGTGTTTTTCCCTTGGATCTCTTGGTAGTTTGGTGGATGTCCTTCAGTAAAGCTTATGGAGGAGCCACTTGTTTAGAGAGTGCCCTACAGGGGATGTGGAGCATTGTGCATCAGGGAGGAGAGATTCAAGCCCTAGTTGACATATGTCGGCTTGGTTTCCTATTCGGATGATTGGAGATGGCTCGAGGATGCCTACGGCTTCGACAATGTTCTCGTGAAGGGTAGTTGACCCAATGGAGCACATTGCTTTGAAGTATAGATGGAGTCCATGGAGGGTAGTGTGGACTTTCCTTGTGTAGCTACATCACCTTGGAATCATTATTGTGCACGACATCACCATTGGAGAATGGCACTTGTACTCGAGAGTGGACATCTCACTTGTGTGGCCTACAAGGGCTCGTGTAGGTTGCTTGTAAGGGCTTAGGCCCATAGAGTATTATTGGCCTCCCTTACCTCTCATATAAATAGAGGAAGGAGAGAATCCTCATTCATCATCATTTGTACTCTTTTCTTTGTACTTAGCTTCTTGGAGGAAGTCGCTAGGGTTTCCTCATGAACCCTAGGAATTACAAAGTCTAGAGGAGACGTCTTTGTTGGAGCTCAATTCTTGAGACTAGTGTTTTCTCTCATGAAGAAGAAGACGTTGGAGATGATCATATATATTCATTCACTCACTTGTATCCACTCTTATGATGAGATGTGACTAAGAGAAGAGAGTGTGCACTTCCTCTCTCTCTCTCTTAAGTCTTCACTTGTACTTGTATTCTCTCTCTCTCTTGAGGCGCTAGGGTTTCTTGGTCTTCTTGGAGTTTCTTGAAGCAACTTGTAGTTCTAGGGTTAGGGTTTATCCCTTGGAGATTAGAGATTAGGGTTTTGAAAGAAACCCCTAGGGTGGATTTGTGAAAAAGAAGAGACGAGGAGGATGTCTTTCCTTGGAGGTTGTGTTGGAGAGATTCTTGCACTTGGATCTTCATGATTGATCTAGGGTTTAATGATTTACCCTATCTAGGGATTTTTGGATAGTTGGAATTTTTATACTAGCCACGAGAGAAGGCTATGGTATGTACTTATACTTCATCTTGAGCTTACATACGAAGTTTCCATCTATCCACATCTTGTGTCATTTTCAGATTTGAATTTCAGCTATATATGTTTTTTGTGCTTTTCTATTTATAGCCATTTATGTCCTGCTTGTTATCCCCACTTTTTAGGGATAACTAGGAGATCATGTCTCGAGGCCCACCGGTCCTAGACATGGAGTAATGAGAGCAAGATTGACCTAAGCATGGCCCTGGAAGGCCCACCTTTTCTTCTTCCATCATCCTTATCTTGTCAGCAGCAGTAGCATCCATCACCGTCGGCTTGGTCCTGTATCAGAAAGGGTTCTTGCTCCATTAGGTAATTGGTCCAGGTATCATGGTATGTGTCACTTTTGATCATTAAAACCTTTAAATATATGCATCTGGTTCCTTTTGTTTCTAATAACTGCTTGGATCTTACATTTGCCCACTTGACCATGTCTGGGGAGATTGACAAGGTGTCCTAGCAAGCCTTTGTCCATAGGTTTTGGTTTGCCACTGGGGGGACTTCTGAAAATCCATCGTCCGCTCCCATCATAGCACCACTATTTCATCTTATTTCCCTCTCACTTGTCCCACTCCCCTTGTTCGGGCATTGGGTTGACCTATTTTCAGGATTGCACCTTATCTCGTGGGAAGAAGGGGCTAAAGGCCCAGAAGGTAAAAGTAAGCTGGTAATAGATAAAAGCCTAAGAATAACACCTCGAGATGCTTCACCCAGGGATCCCCGAGAAAGCAATAAAAGGCTTCTCAGCAAGAAACAAGAGGGACCCGAAAAAATAATAAAACAAGACCTAGTCAGAGGATAGGGGGTCCCATCACGAGCCAGCCTATTAGGTCCATGGGTACCTGCAGTATGACATTGCCACCAGCTGGTTACTACGCCAGGGCAGTGACTCTTGGTTGCATGGCCAAGGGAAAGGGGGTCTCATCACAAGCCAACCTTTCATTTCTGTGAAAGTACTTGTGGGTAATGCTGCCACCACTGGTCACCACACTAGGGCAGTGTCCCCTGATTAGTTCTTGAACAAAAAGAAAAAGAAAAGCAATAAAAGAATAAAAAGAATAAAGGCAAGAATGAGCTTGGAAAAAATGCATCCATGACAGGTACAACTCGCCTTCTACAAAGGCACCCACAGGTAACACTTTGCATCCTTGGCCCTCACTGCACCCACATGCTTGGACTTACCTGACCACATCACCCACTCACATGGTTTTTGTTAGTTTTAGGGTGAATTTGCAAAACAGTAATCTCTTTTAAATTTCAATGATCAAAGCAACTAGATCTGTAACTCAATCAGAGATAGAACACATAGCATGTAGATCTATGAAGGACAGCAATAAACTTATACAAGAAACTCTGTTCTAATATGAATGTAAACTCAGATCTAAAGAGACAGTATTCTGATCTAATGTAACAGTAGACAGATCTGAGATATACAATAGATCTATAAGACTAAATACAGATTTCAGATCTAAGAGTTTAGTCTAATCATTTCACAATAGAATCAATTATAAATTCAGAGTGTATCTCCAGATCTACACAATGCTTACTGTATTAAACAGTTCAGTAGTCAAATCAAATTCAAATCTAAAGAAGATGAGTAGGAAGCATACATGGTACAGCAACCTTACCTTGAAGATAGCACAGTAACCACAATAGGTGTAGAACCAGTTTGGTATGCTCAGATAAAGGTTCAGTTCATGGATCTATAGTGGATCTTAATGCCATAGAATGAAGGAACTTTCTTGCCACCAAGCAAAAGGGCCACAGGGAGAAAACACAAACCCAACAGAGGTAAACAAATACCCAAACCCTCACACAGTAAAACCCTTACCCAAGAGCCTTTAGATCTGAAAACTGGACTGTGTATAAACCCGTATCTTGGCAGTGAACAGATGTGAACAGTTAGGTGGTTTCAGCAAATGGCACCCCACAAAATACCCTAGCAAGAGGGCCACACACTAGATAAACTCTTCACACAACAGAAGGAGAAGAGGGGTACCAAAACCCTTAAGAACTGTTCACATGACAGAGCTGTAGCCTCTAAGGTTTGCTCTCAATGAAAGGGACACTGCCCACACACTGTACACAATACCCCAACCAGTAAACACAAGGGAGACTGCACTTTCACCTGCAACAAACACAAGGAGGGCCGCACCTATACCTACAGCAAGTATAAGGAGGGCCGCACCTAGCCACACACTCCAACCAGCAGTCAAGAAGGGAGGACGGAGCTGGAAGGTCACCCCCAAGGCAGGCAGCAGCTTGCAATCCCCCACGACAGCCAGAAATACCCACAGCAGAAAGGAGGCAGCAGCTTGAAATCCCCCACGGCAGCCAGAAGTACCCACAGCAGAAAAGAGGTGGCAGCTAGAAGGTATTCACAGCAAATCCAAAAGGTAGCTCCCACAGAAAACACACTAAGGCCGCAGCTACAGCAAGAGAAGATCAGCGCTAGCTCACAAGAGAGATGAATAGGTGAGTAAAAGTGAGAGGGAAGGGTTTATTATATAGTGTTTAGGTTAGGGCAAGGGTAAGGTTAAGTTAAATTAAAATCACATGTTTAAATTCAAATTTAAACATGTGATAATAACATTTAAAATTTTAACTTTAATTTTACCCCTTTAATAAGACAACAAAACCCCACAACAAACAGGCAAGGGTAAGGGAGGGTTTTCAAGGTGGCATTACTCATTCCTTCATATCACATGGTGAACCTATTACTTTATCATCACTGCATATGGGACTTATCCCTCATGTGGTTATGTCCTTCTTCAAGGAAGGTCATGTACCATCAAGTACTTGATAAAGAATCAAGTAGCCCCGGGACTTTTCCTGGGATCTTATCCACCAAGGTCAGAGACCAAAGATCAACCCATGCCGTATGCATGGGTACCCTGGACTTTTCCAAGGGCCCTAGGCCTATCTAGGGGCTTTGCCTGCTTGGTCATAGACCAAGAATCAACCCATGCCGTATGCATGGGTACCCTGGACTTTTCCAGGGGCCCTAGGCTTATCTAGGGGCTTTTACTGCTTGGTCATAGACCAAGAACCCCAGTCGTATACTGGGGGCCCTCTCAAGGGTCTTCACTGCTTGGTTATTCACCAAGAACCCCAGTCGTATACTGGGGGCCCTCATAAGGGTCTTTTCCACCATGGTACAAGACCATGGATCAACCCATGCCTCAGGCATGGGTACCCTGGACATTTCCAGGGGCCCTAGACATATCTAGGGGCTTTATCTGCTTAGTCTCAGACTAAGAACCTCAGTCATATACTGGGGGCCCTAAGAAGGGTCTTTTGTCATGGCACTGACTGTTTGGTCCCAAACCAAGTACCCCAGGAGTGCATTGGGGGCCCTAGATCTCGTTTAGGGTCTTAGCCATCCTTCAGGAGAATGGCTCTCGCAGTTGCTTATAAATTTAACAGTTTTGATGAGGTTTCTCCTGGGAACTCTCCTTTTCCAATGGGCACTAGCCCAATAGGACCTTTTGTCTTTTCTCCCAGATTTGTATAGCAAGCTTGTGTAACGTCTTTGAGCTATTGACAGATGTATTAGGGATTTTATGCATATGTTTAATAATATTGATGATGAGATGTGATTGACATTGCTATGATCCCTGTGACTGATGAGCCCACGGAGGGCGTAGCCTTTGATGTGCA
>ML777817.1:1699624-1715310 GCA_009831015.1 Picea engelmannii
TAATTGCTTATATATATTTATCAGATAGTCTTATGAAGTACTAACCCATTGAAATATAGCTTGCATATATCTGTTTGCTGTTGTCTTGTTCCAGGTAGGTGTTCTTCATTGGGGATTTACTTTCTTATTGGTTGTTTAGCCGGGACTTTCTGTTTGGGTGGTGACTTGTGAAGGGGGAAAACCTTATCTTGGTCTTATTACCCTTTTGCCTCTTCAAAACCACAGGTCACCGGGGACGTCTCCCCTGGGCCTAACCTCCCTAAAGAAAAAGAACCTCCCCATCGTGGTGACATTGGGTGGGAAAAGTTCCTGTTACACCAGTTTGGCCTTCAATCTTATAGCCTTTTTCCTAGCTACAAACTGTGCGATAACACTGCTGATTGGACATGAGTAAAAGGGCAAATTGTTAAGTGATTTGACATCTAAAGAAGAATATAAGGGGCTGATTTTACCGCTGTAATTACTGCTGTAAAAGTGCATTTTCAGATCTGATTATTGGCTGATAAGTTGCCCTAGAAGGAGCTGAAACTTATCTCTTTGTTTGGTCCCTTTTCTCCTTCAATTGCTGGGAAGTTTGGGGCTGTTTGAAGTGAATTATTGTGATATTTTCACTGCTGTTTTATATTCTAAGTTACAGCAGTCCTAAAAGGCTGAAAATTCTAGGGCTAAGGTCCGGGAAACCTTATAGGAAGAAGGTGAAATTTCAGTTTTGCATTAATAGCCCAAGTGCATGAAATTCCACGCTTCAGTTAATGTATAGGTTGTATCCTAAGTCACCAGACACGTGGACACGGGACACGGAGGACACGGAAATACGAGTGTCGGACACGTGCACGGCGACCCCCGGAAACACGACACGGAGGACACGTTATATATATATTAAAAATAAATAAATAAATAAAATATATATATATATATATATATATATATATATATATATATATATATATATATATAATTATGAATTACACATAAAAAATGAAATAATTAATAAAATTGTAAACATTTAAATTTTACATGAATGACGTGCATCCTCAGTAAGACTTTTGATCCATGTCACATCCGAAGCAATGGATTTAAGTGCTAAATTCAAGGAATGAACAATGCAAGGTGTCCAAAATATTTGTGGATATTTATCTTCCACAACCATGGCAGCAACCTTGCAAACAGGTGCATTATCTGTAATAATTTGCACAATGGATACTTTGCTTCTTGAGCTTGTTGCCTTGCTAAAAAAGCATGTTTTTCAGCCTCTGAACTTGTTGCTGCAGCCCCACTTCTAACAGATGGAACACTAGTTGACCCTGTTGAAAATGAAGGAGGGGGGACAGCATTAGTGGGAAAATCCCTCCCTTTCTTTTGCCCTCTTCCAGCTGCCCTTGATGATTGAGCCATGACTGTTGTAGCAAAGTTCTTGGATTGCTGCTGTAGAAAACAACTTGAAGAATGGTGGACAAATCCACTTGTTTGGCACTTGGAATCCCTTCTCACACTCCACCAAAGCCCTTTGTTGCACTCTAACTCTCTTGCTGCTCCAACCTCTGGGTGAAATGAAGCAAAAAAAACGTTTTTGAGGGTTCGCAGACTGCCTTTTTGAGGGACACGTGTCCTAAATTCATGACACTGGTTGTTGAAGTGTCGGACATGTTTTTAGGACGTGTCCCGTTCCCAGGACACGTTGAACCAACGAATCCGACACGTGTCAGGGCGAATCGTGTCGGATTCGCTGGACACGCGACACGCAGGGGGTTTAGGACGTATCCTGTTACTTAGGTTGTATCAGTGCATTTATCTCATTACCTCTTTGCTCTTGTTGTGCAGATATGAATAGAGCTCTTCCACCAAGCCGATACTCTCCAACGAGTGCCCAAATCTAGTCACTCCATTAATAAATTCCATGAAGAAACTTTTATGAGGGAGTGGAATATGAAAAAAGAAAAGACACATTATTTATAGGCAATAACTCAAAGTTTAAAATATTATATTTTTTCTATTTTTAAATTTTTGTCATTTGTCACTCCAATTGATCAACCCTCCACCTATTGACAAAAACAAGCTTAGCCATTCATTATGAACACACAAATTATATGATTATTTGATAAACTTGTTGTCTTTCGGTTATTTGGAGTTTAGCATTCATTGGCATACTATGACTTTCTGTGCAATTCCTCCCTTTTATGCATTGGAGTCATGCTCCATTCTTCATATATTGCGTATTATTTCAGATTATGTTCATTGGTTATGCACCAGCTAGAGTCTCGAAAAGTGCCTTAATAATCAAGGACTCCCTCCTATATGCAAATGACACTCTCACTTTTATTCAAGTGATCAAGTTGTATTTTATAGGGAGTAGATGCATAAATAATAGAATACATCCTATGCATGTTGTATAATTGCACATGTGCACTAGCAGACTAGATGAGAATCAAAGTCGATTCAGGTTTCCTTCTCTACTGTCACGATATATTGTATCATTTATTTCATTTAGCATGGGTACGGAAGAGAGTGGAGAGAAAAGCATATATGAATAACTTAACCTGTATACCGTATCCACCAGCCTTATCCATGGGCTCCCCTGAATTGATGTATGCATTGATTGCAATGTCATCTATACTCGCAAACTCTACCTGGCAAAAGTATACATTAAGGACATCAACTCTTGATCAGGATATACTATATATTGATCGAATATCAATGATCACAATCATAAGTCAGATTATGCTTCAGAAAAGGCAGCAGTTACTGAATCACTGAAATTTAGATCAGGAAACATAAATAAGGTGACCTTTGTTTCCTCCCAAAAAGTGCGAACCACTGGAGGATCCCCAATCTTTGGATCTACATAGACATTCACAAGTCAAAAGATCATATGTTGTGCAATAGATATTTATGTAGATAGATCAAGTCAAAAGATCATATGTTGTGCAATAGATATTTATGTAGATAGATCAAGTCCAAAAGACTGAAAAATAAAGGAGAACTAGAAATGCAAGAGTAACTTTTAAACTATATTACAAGCTACAACATAGTACAAAGAAACCACGTTTACCTGGAATAGAGGGCAAAAGCACAAGAGAAACACCTGTGTACACCTTGTGCTGGCAACCTGTCCCATTGAATTTGAAAAGATTCAGAGTCAAATCAATCCCATTATGGGACTACTCTCAAAATTTTCTCTAGAGAATATTGGAAGAAATATGGAGTTAATTTTAATTCACGAAAAAGTAAGCCAAAAAAGGAATACCACTCAAACTTGAAAGCATATTGAAGGCATCCTTTTCATCTTGAGGTTTCTCCAAGATTTTTCCCTGCAAATATACATACAAAAAACTATTAAAAGCATAGCATAATGCCCTTGTCATCTGTGAAAGACAACGGACACTACAATAACATGGGCAACAACATCAGGCATACATTTAGCTCGACTACTGTATCTGCCCCAATGACAAGGTCTGGTCTCTTACCACCATCTACCTGAAAAATGCAATGAGTAATATTTTGTCATAAACTTGGTCTTTGTGGATTACATGACACAGTCAACTGCCAATATGAAGAGCACTGATATATAAAATATTGGAACTTGGAAGTGTACAGTTATGCCTATTCTTGCTATTTATAAAAGTAAAATATGCTACACCTATAGTTGTGGAGAAATAAATAATAAATGTCTTTACAACTTTACAATCTGGACTTTCCACACTCTGCAAGAACATTAAGAGCATGATGAATGTGTATACAGAACACGTATTCATCAATTCACAGTGGGGCACAACTAATATAATTCAAATAATAAGTTGGATTCAAAGAAGAAAGATACTAGACAGTTGGTTGGTTTTTAAATAACCCGCTAATGGAGCATATGGTGTAACAATTCAAGAAATCAAAAGCTCTGAATCACTGGAAATATGGATGGTCAGATATTCAACAAGAAGAACCATCTTTAAATGCATGCATAAAAGTAAGCATATGCTCAAAGATTTAACGAAAACAAATCGGATAATAATGAAGGTTAAGATTTCAGAACCATACAGAACCTGAGATACTTGCTTTCAAAGAATGTAAAGGCTGTTGATGCTTTTTGTAGCTTCGGGAGGTATTCCCACTAGTGGCCTTGGTGTCAGACATGTGGGAATCTTCGTTGGCACCACGTTGGACTTTTCATTTGGTGAAAACCCCCTTGGATTGGAGCTTGGGGCTTCATGGGCTTGTGTTGGGGTGTCACATACAAAAAGAGGAATAAAGAATTCTAATTTAATGTTGAGTTTAGTGGAGGGCTCCTTAAAGTAAGCTAAGGGCTTCTAAACTCACATTAGACTCCTGTAAAAGGAGAGAAGAGATTGTGATAATCTCATTGTGTCATTATGGAGTTAGCATAAGTGATTAAGCACTTGTGCTAGGAGCTTGGAAATTTCAGCAAGCATAATTCTGCAATTTTGGAGATTGTGATAATCTCATTGTGTCATTATGGAGTTAGCATAAGTGATTAAGCACTTGTGCTAGGAGCTTGGAAATTTCAGCAAGCATAATTCTGCAATTTTGGCAAATCTGGCCTAGAGTTTCTTGGGCATTATGTTTTTGTTTTCAGCCAAGGAAGGCCACATATGGGAGCTCACATGTGTGAGGAGAAGGGAGCAGCATGATCACACGTGTGAGGAGCAGGTACAACCACACATGTGAGAACAGCAGGTCCGTACAGCCACACATGTGGTACGGAACAGTTTGTACAGTCACACGTGTGACCAGAACCATAGTGTGAGAGAGTTCAGGACCCAGGCCACACGTGCGAATTTCTGGGCAGCTTTAGCACGTCCATACAGGCTGACGTCAACAGGTCGTATAGGTGGTCTGCAAAAGATTTGTAAATTGGGAATTTTCCCGGGTATTTTGCTGATATTTTTGTGTTTCTGAGAGAACTGGTTTTGATCTCAAATTTGGTGCTTTTGTGACTGCTGGGAGGGCTGATTTTTCCCTTAGAAAATTCTGAATTTGACATGTTTACAGAACAGAAAATTGTGTCTCATGTGCATGGATAATTTCCCTCTGATCTTTATGTTTCTGCTGCTGTAATTTTCTGTCATAGGTTCAGTGTAAATATGTTCAGTGATAACAGCTCTAGGGTTTACCATTTGGGTCACTTGGAAGTAATTTTCAGATCTGAGATTAGAAGCACAAAAATTGACATGGTATCAAAGTTGAGGCCTTGAAGAGAGAGAAGTGTCTTCTTGAGACACAAGCAACTGCAGATTGGTTTGTACAACAGATTTGTTGTTGCAGATTTTTGTTTCTTGTTTTGGGCAGGTCACAATGGTGAACATTTTGAAGATTGAGGACAAGTTGAAAGGGGCAACAAATTTCCAGGCTTGAAAGGCTAGGATTCTCCTTCTTTTGGAGGAGAACGACCTCAAAGAGTATGTTGAGGGTGTGGTTCCAAGTCCCACTAATCTGCAGGAATTGGAAGCTCATAAGAAGAAGGAAGTGAAGGCCAAGCGGGTATTGTTGGACTTCGTAAAGGATCATCTGATTCCCCATATCTCCGAGAAGAAGACAACTAAAGAGATGTATGATGCTTTGGTGGGTTTGTACCAAAGTGGGAATGCAGGCTAGAAATTGATTTTGAAGCACCATCTCCAAGTTGCTAAGATGTACAGTTCAAACATGGTTGTTAGCTACCTCATGAAGATCACTCAGATTCGTGATCAACTTGCAGCTATTGGTGAGGTAATTGATGATGCTGAGTTGGTGAATGTGGCATTTGTTAAAATGTTGTACTTGTTTCACCATAGATAATGCTACACCATTGTCACCCAACCATAGGCACAAAGCCACCCTCGAGCACCTTAACCTTTGACAGAAAGAATGATTCTAGGAAGCCACACCATAACCAACAAATAACCAGAGAGCACACCTTTTCCAAGGGTAGAGCACAAGAGAAAGTACCAGAAAGACTAAACAAGAGAAAACCGTACAACTGCAAATGTCGTTGCTCCTCCTCCAAAGTTGTGAATTGTTTCTGGTTTTCTGAGTAAGAGTGAGTGAACAAATGAGCCAAGACGTCCTCTATTTATATTAATCTGTCCAGTGACTTTTCTGGCTGGGCCGACCTGACTTTCTAGTAATTATATTTTATGTTTATCTTTTCCTGTGAGGCTGACTTGTCTTCCTAGAGGATAATACCTTAATATTATATATTCTACTGAGCTGACATGTCTTCTAGGGTTTTCACACATATGTTTAGGGTTTCTCTTGCTTCTGGAATATTCTATTCTAGTCAAAGGTTACATATGGAGGCTAATACCTCTCACAGCTACCATAATATCAACACTCCCTCTTAGCTAGGGAGGTATTAATGGTCTCAAACACATCCATCCATCTTCACATGGCATGGGTAAGACTCACATAGTCTTGTAAACCATTCTACATGTAGCATCATCATAAGTATCATCATTACTATCAACATCATCTGGTAGCAATCGTCAAAACATATCGTCGTACTTGTTCTTGGTATTCTTCTGTCATAGACAATATCATAATGTCCATGAGCCTCATTTAGCTATATTGATTATCCATCTCCACCACCATGTGTCTAGCACCTCAGGTCATTCTTGTCCCATGACAAGAATCATGACCTCATCGGAGCCACATTCACCTCATAGTTGATCCTCTCATAGGATCACTCCGTGAATGCATTTAGCTCGATGCTATCAAACATGTGTGTCTAGCACCTCGGGTCGTTCTTGTCCCATAACAAGAATTATGACCACATCGGAGCCACAAACACGTCATGGTGATCCTCTCATAGGATCACTCCATGAATGCATTCAGCTCGATACTATCGGACACGTGGAATTGCACCTCAAGCACCTCGAGTCTTCAGTCCGTTGAAGACTACGTCGGGGCACATCTACTTAACGTTTTTGTTGGCTGAGGGCACCAGGAGATGTGTTGGGTTAGGGTGCACTAGGATAACCAAAAAAAATAGTCCCAATACTTCACAGAAACTTTCACTGCAACTGGTGCTGCAACTGGCACTGCAACTGGTGCTGCAACTGGCACTATAACTAGCACTGCAACTAGCACGAAGGAGCTAGCACTGCAATTGCAATTGTGCTACAACGAGCTTGACAAAGAGTTGTGGATCTACCTTCCAGTGGTTAGACTGTTCCGAAGGTGGTGTAGGCCCATAAACTGTTATAATGTTGTGTTCGTTTCACCATAGACAATGCTACACCATTGTCACCCAACCATAGGCACAAAGCCACCCCTGAGCACCTTAACCTTTGACAGAAAGAATGATTCCAGGAAGCCACGCCATAACCAATAGATAACCAAGAGAGTGCACCCTTTCCAAGGGTAGCGCACAAGAGAAAGTACCAGAAAGACTAAACAAGAGAAAACCATACAACTCCAGTTGTTGTTGCTCCTCCTCCAAACTTGTGCATTGTTTCTAGTTTACTAAGTGAGAGTGAGTGAACAAATGAGCCAAGACGTCCTCTATTTATATTAATCTGTCCAGTGACTTTTCTAGCTGGGCCGACCTGACTTTCTAGCAATTATATTTTTTGTTTATATTTTTCCTGTGAGGCCAACTTGTCTTCCTGGAGGATAATACCTTAATATTATATATTATGCTGAGCCGACATGTCTTCTAAGGTTTTCACACATTTGTTTAGGGTTTCTCTTGCTTATGGAATATTCTATTCTATTCAAAGGTTACATATGGAGGTTAATACCTCCCGCAGCTACCATAATATACACAACATTAAGTGGTCTTACCAGGCCTTAGGAACCATTTTTGCATGGGATCTGTGCACGGGAGCAGTTACCAAGCTTTGACAGACTATGGACTAATTGCATATAGGGGGAGGCTTGATTAGAGTCCAGGAATGGCAAGCAGATAGGCAGCAGTGATGAGAACGAGCCCATGGTTGCTCATACTAGGAAGGGCAGAAAAGGTGGTTCTCCAAAGAGAGAAGTATCTCTAGAGTCAAGGAGGAAGAAGGACCTTAGCAAGGTCAAGTGTTTTGCTTGTCACGAGTATGGTCATTATGCTTCACAGTGTCCACAGCGGAGGAGAGGAGGAAGGAAGAAACAGGCATCGGCAGCAGAGGTTGATGAGGTGGTTGACAGGCTTCAAAGGGAGTTCTTATTAGTCTCTGCCCTTTCTGGTACAGCCTCTTGTGATGGTACGTGGTTGGTAAATAGTGGAGCCTCATGCCATATGACAAGAGCATGAGAATTGTTTGAGAGTTTCACATAGATTGGCACAGATATGTGCGTGGAGCTTGGTATGGGGACCAAGCATGCAGTGCAGGGAACTAGGACAATACGATTCTAGTTGGAGTTAGGAGATGTGTTGAGGGTGACCAATGTGCTATGGGTGCTAGAACTCAGGAGGAGTGTGCTCTCAGTCTGAGAGATTGAGAAGAAGGGCAACCATGTATTGTTCATGGATGGACAAGTGTTATTTGTGCCCAGAGGATCTAGCTTCAGATCAACAATGGTTCTTGGAGTTAGAGAGAGCAACCTGTATAGGATGAAGGGCCAGCCTATGCGAGCTATGGTCAGCAGTAGCAAAGTGACAAAGGTCAGGGAGCGAGTACCTCCGGAGATTGTACAGATTCAAAGGGAGTCTGACCTCATAAGGAGTCTACCCTTAGGTTCAAATGGGAGAGAGGCATCTTCCAAGACTGACAAGAAGGGATCATGGGTTGAGGAAGCCAAGCAAGAGGCTCAGAAGCGAGAGGCTTCTAGGAGCAGGGTGTCTTCCTACGAGGGACCATGCCATACAACAGGTTTTGTTGTCGTGACAAAGGGAGCAACCAATCAGGAGGATTGGAGTGCAATTGTGGTAGCAGATCCAGTACAAGAGGCAAAGCCACTTCCAGTATGGAAGACAGAGATACGTCCAGATGATGGAGGATGGAATACCTCCCTTACTAAGAGGGAATGTTGATGCTTTTTGTAGCTTCGGGAGGTATTTCCACGAGCGGCCTTGGTGGCAGGCATGTGGGAATCAGTGTTACCAACATCGTGTAAGCGAAAATGTCGTCGAGGGTCTGAAAACCAAAATATCGGCAACATCGGGGAAAATATCGGAAAATGTCGTAAGACCGAAAAAATATATAAAAATGTTCATTTTCTTTTAATTTTTTAAATATCTAAAGCATCAACAACATCATATAAATGCATTTCCACATAAATATGAAAAGAGAACTGATATATAAGATGTATAAGATGTCTAGTAAACTCAAATACATCACAAATCAACACTGAATCATGTCCTGAGTCTAAAGCCTGAAAATATCATCAAAAAATATAATAAGTGACAAATGTATCTCATCATCATGTGTCATCTACAATGAAATCAGATAGAAACTAATGATTCCCTCTGACCCTTTTACGGGAAAAGGTGATGGCTACAGAAATGGCTTTTCCTTTAGAGGAAGAAGCCCCTGGGGCTGGCATTGGACTCTGACGTCCTATAGAAGAAGCATGAGCTATACTCCGATGTCCTCTACTGGTGCTGCTGCCAAGTACAACTCCCTCTATCGGAGTCCGTGAAGATGGTGGTTGACTCTGCTTTATAACATCCTCCTCCTCCTCCTCCTCTGCTATTGCCCCCTTTACCTCCTCCTGTATCCAATCAAGAGTCGATTCCAAGATAGGCCTCTCGGACTCGACCCTCCATGCAGCAGTGGTGTCAATCCCATTCAACGAAATCGTGTTCACATCAGGTGTTTTCTGAATCTGCCTCACCCACAATTGGAGATTGTAGTAGACATATACCATGTTATTGAGGCACTTGAATTCCAACCTATATGAGGGTCATAAATTATAAATTAATCATAATATTATAATACATAATACATAATCTAGACTCTAGAGGGTGACAAGGCATAAAATAATAAATTATAATTTATAATGAATCAAAAATTTAATTTGAAAATTTGTAACTTGTTGTGCTTCTTGGTGTGTATTTTCTCAAATGCACTCCAATTGCGCTAGCATCTTGAAGAGCAACATGTTTGGCTAAGCACCCGAATGGAAAGTTTTTGTAGATGGGGTACTCTACCACCATAGTTTGTCCACCAAGCATCTACAACAAATAAGAGAAACATAAGAAAAGACATTGAAATTTGAGAGTTAAAAGTTGAAACAAAGTAAGAAGCTAGAAATTAGAACTAAGAACTAAGAAGAGACATCGAAATTTGAAATTTAGTGAAGCTTACCTGGCATTTTGGTCTTCCTATCAAGTATAGCCATCTGAAAGCCAAAAGTCCCACTAGACATCCTATATATTTCCATTTCTTTGGAAATCTCCGCACGTTCTTCATGACTTAGCACCATCCTCTCAACACATGTGAAGAAACCTTCCATAAACTCAACATGAATCGAGTGATGAAGTGTATTGTTCCATCATTGATCAATCACTCCCCATATTTGTAATTGTTTCTGAAATCCATCATCTCCCTTGTCATCATAATAGGCACAAATGGCTTCTTTGGCCCTATCCATGGCCTCATACAAGTAGTCCATTGCAGGCTTGTCTCCATCAACCAATCGAAGAACCTTTACCAAAGGTTTGCTAATGGAAACCACCTCCTCCACTCCCACCCAGAAGCTCTCTTGGTATGACACTAGCCTGCATATGGCCTCCCCCTCCAGTTTACGGCTAAATGATAAATCATCCCACTCATGTGAAACGAACATCATCTTCAGGTCCCGCATACAAGCCAAGAGAGATCGAAGAGATATGAAGCTAGTGGAAAAGTGCGTGATTGCAGGACGCACCAACTCCCTGTTATTTGTGAATCTTCTCATCAAGCTAAGCACAGATGCATGATTAGATATGAATTTTTTTATGCTCCTAGCCGATTCAACAATGTCCCTAATATAAGGAATTTTTTCCATATCCTCTAAAATCAAATCTATACAAAGTGCAGCACAAGGAGTCCAAAACAAGGTAGGATACCTCTGCATAAACATCCTACCTGCAGCAACATAGTTAGCAGCATTGTCCATTATGACTTGGACAACATGATGTGGACCCACCTCCCAATGAACTCATCCAACAAGTCACATAAGAAGTTAAGAAGTGTCTTGCCCTTCTAGTCTATCCAACCATCTGACATCACAGTGCATCTAGTGATTTTCCATGATGCCTTAAGCTCCTCCAATCTACTAGCACAATCGAGCTTTTCATTCTGAAGGATAGGTGCTCTCAACTCCTCATAGGTAGGGGCCTTATACCCCAGGCCAACAACAACTACTACATCAAACATTGATTGATAGAATGAGTTGTTCTTGGCAATCTTAAAAGGAATGTCACTTCATAAGAAACACTTACCCACCATCTTATCAACCTCTTCCTTCTCCTTTTGTTTTACCATTGACCCGATAGAAGGTTGTGCACTAGGTGTGGTTCTAGGAACAAAAAACGATGAGGTAGAAGGTGGAATTGAAGCAGTTGCGGTCAAGAAATAGTTTCACTTCTAGTACCTCCCTCCTCAAATATTCCACCTCCTCCCCTTGCAAAATGAGCTCTCATAGCTTCCCTGTGTTCTCTAGCTAAACTCATACTCAATAGCTTCATTGGCAATACGCATAATTTCTAGGGTTGAATTTGGGAAAATACCCACTTCATGTCCCGGAATTTTTGCAAGATGGTATTTCAGTCGGCTTATGCCCCCCATCATTCTCATCCTACATAACTTGCAATACAAAATTTGTCTATTAATCCCCCGTCGGGTTCACCATATTCCCACATAGCATCCAATTTTCTCGGCATTTTCAATCTTCAAGTGATCAAACCTAGGACACAAAAACAATGAAAAAAAAATTAAATCACCATTTAACTTTTAAAGAATCAAGATTCAAGATAATATAGTCTACAAGTAATACAAATTTACAAAATGGGATAAAACTGAAAAATTAAAAAAATTAAAAAAAACCTAACATAAATTTGCAAAAATTAAAAAGAAACAGTTGGAAATTAAAAAATTGATGGCAGCTGATAAAAACAGTCCCTCCCTGCCAAGATGAGGGAAACATAGAAAAAAAATAAATAAATAAATAAAAGCAAAAAGAATGGTGCAAGCAGTTGCCCATACATGTAAATGTGCCCTTGCTTGAGGGAAATCAATCCCAACTTCACAATGAACAGGTTATGGTCGATGAGAACCCGCTCCTCCTCGTCCTTGGTTGAAGGAAAAATCGTCTCTTCCTCCTTTGTTCTCCAAACCCCACACTCTATTTGCAAAATGACTTAAAAAAACCAAAAAGTCGGCTTTATTTCTGGCAGTTTCCATGCCCGTGTAACATTTTGGATCAACTCGCGATATTATCGCGAGAATAACGAAAATGTCGCGATATTATCACCGCACAAAAATATTGCAATATTTTACGACGATAATATCGTCGACTTTGATTTTGGCGATAATATCGCCAACATCGCGATAATATTGCAATGTTGGTAACACTGGTGGGAATCTTCATTCGCACCACGTTGGGCTTTTAATTTGGTGAAAACCCCCTTGGATTGGAGCTTGGGGCTTCATTGGCTTGTTGATGTGCTTTGGGGGCTTGTGTTAGGGTGTCACACCCACAAGGAGGAATAAAAAATTCTAATTTAATGTTGAGTTTAGTGGAGGGCTCCTTAGAGTAAGTTAAGGGCTTCTAAACAAACATTACTCTCCTATAAAAGGAGAGGAGAGATTGTGACAATCTCATTGTGTCATTATGGAGTTAACATAAGAGAGTGAGCACTGTTAAATTAAATATTAGTTTATAATGGTCAATTAGAAATTAGACTTAGGCATTAATAAAGTCAAAGTGACTTTAGGTTAATTTATTTGCTTTTAGGTCAGATATTTTCTTTTAGGTTATATTTTCACTTTATCCCACATTCATAAAGTGGTTTGACTCTACTTGATTGTAACCTATATAAGAAAGCTATTTGCTCTCTTATTTCATTGATTGAATAAAGACAAATAACCTTACTCAAGTTATCTTGGTTTCTGTGTGTGCTCGATTTCCGTTACATGGTATTAGAGCGAGGTTAGGGCCACGGAGTCTGGGAGCGTGTGAAGACCTAGGGACTGCTGTCGACAGTGATGGATCGAGGGATCGCCAGCGTAGCACACTCAAGGAGTCGAAAGGGTTTCGGATCAGCCGGAGCCGGGTTCATTTGATTTTTCGGTTTTAAAAGCCAGATTGGTCTGTTCTTACCCAGATTGGTGCCTAGCTTCGAAGATCTGGTGTTTTTTTACTGTTAATTTCTTGAGTTAGCAGATTTGAGGAGAAATTGGTTGATTTGGAGCTGGTTGAGGGCAGATTGCAGGTATTTTGCCATTATTTATCTACTAAGTTCAGTATTTTACGATCATCTATGGCTACATTGACCAACATCATGTTGGAAGGCAACCAAAAGTTCTCTGGGAAGAACTACAATACCTGGAAGCAACGCATGTTAGCCATTTTTGCGTACCGGTGCCTGTCAGATGTTGTTCTGGGCATAAGTCCTCGTCCCACGGTTGCAGGTAAAGACCAGGACAAGTTTGATGGCCAAGACAGAGAGGTCGTGATGCTGATCAAATTGTCCATGACAGATGAGATGCTACCTGAGGTTTAGAATGGGAAGACTGTTGCAGCGATCTAGAAACAGTTGAAAGAGACCCATGAGATTTCAGATAAGGGTCGAGCGTTCTTTTTAAAGAATATGTTATTCTCGATCAAGATGAGTGAGGGTGCCTCTCTCCAAGAGCACTTACTCAAGATCAAGGACATCCGGGAGAGTTGGACGCCATTGGTCGAAAGATGGCAGAAGAGGACATGGTGGTGATCACGCTGAACAGCTTGCCAGGGTCCTACGAGCACTTCATTGAGACCCTGAACATCACAGCTACAGACGTTGACCTGAAGTTTGGAGAGCTATCCAATAAGCTCTTGCAGTAGGACAGGTGGAAGAAGCAGTTTGGGAGCAGCAGTGAGACAAAGGGTTCAGAGCAGGCCTTTGCAGCCAAAGCTAAAGGCAAAAGCAAATGGACAAGGAAACCTAGTCCAGGCAATGATGAGGATGCCACCAAAAGCCTGAAGACCATCACTTGTCATTATTGTGGCAAGACTAGCCATATGAAGAAGCACTGCAGAAAGCGATTGGCAGATCAGAAGCACCACCACGGAGGGTCTCAGCAGAAGGCCCATGTCGCAGAGCACACGGAGGAGACGGAGGCAGCCTTCTATGCCTTTATGGCCTGTACACAAGCAGATCAGTCCAAGTCATCTGCTTGGTTTGTCGATTCAGGCGCATCCAGGGATTTCACCAATCGGAAAGATTGGTTCACAGAGTTTACACCTAGTCCATGTAAAGACTCGGTGATCTTCGGTGGAGGCGAGGAGTATAATATAGTCGACAAGGGGAATGTTAAGATTTCCTTCGGAGGAAAGATGCTTATGTTTCTCAACATCCACTATGTGCTAGGTATGGAGCTTAATCTGCTCTCAATTAGTCAGATTATGAGGCACTCTCCTCACTTGGATGTCAACTTTAGCAATCACAAGTGTTATATCGTTGACAAGAATACCAAGAAGATCCTTGCTCTTGGTGTGGAGGACCATGGTCTGTTCAGATTGGTGGATATTGGGCAGGGCAGAGAGCATGCACTGGCAGCGAAGAGTGCATCTAACATCTGCACACTATGGCATCAGAGGTATGGGCACCTCAATTTTAACTACCTCTCTCAGTTGGCACGAGAGAAACTGGTAGATGGACTTCCAGACATTCAGCAGAAGATTCAGGGAGTTTGTGGAGCTTGCCAGGCAGGAAAGTAACATCGAGCGCCATTTGATGAAGGACAAGCTTGGAGAGTGCAGAGGGTCCTTCAGCTGGTTCATGCAGACGTATGTGGACCAATGAACACAACATCAATCATCGGTGCCAGGTATTTCCTTCTGTTTGTTGATGATTTCAGTAGGAAAATGTGGGTGTATTTTTTCAAGTTGAAGTCTGACGTGTTTAAATAATTTAAAACTTTAAAGCATTAGTCGAGAATGAGTCAGGTTGTCATATTACCTCTCTTAGATCTGATAATGGTGGAGAATTCTGCTCCAAAGAATTCAATAATTTTTGTGCTAAACATGGGATCAAGAGACAATACACCACACCCTATACTCCACAACAGAATGGGGTGGTTGAAAGGCGAAACTGCACTATCACAGAGAAGTCCAGATGTATGTTGCAGAACAGGTGTGTTCCTAACAGGTTTTGGGCAGAGGCAGTGTTCATAGCAGTGTAGTTGCTAAATAGATCTCCCACGATGGCGATAAAGCAGAAGACTCCAAAGGAAGCATGGTCTGGAAGAAAGCCCAAAGTAAGTCACTTGAAGGTCTTTGGTTCTATTGCTTACACTTGGATTCCAGCTGCGAAACGAACCAAGTTAGATCCGAAGAGTAAGAAGATGATGCTTACAGGGTACAGCGACACCCATAAAGCTTACAAATTAGTTGATGTTGACACTAATAAGGTGAGCTTTAGCAGAGATGTTCTTGTTGATGAGGAGGTTGGACCCTTCCATACTCCTCCCGCATTCAGAGTTACTGAGCAGCCAGAAGTCATTGAAGATTCAGGTGTCAAGCTTCCGATAGCTCCACCTGAAGGGGGGAAAGATTCTGAGCATGATGATGAGGAG
>ML777817.1:1725150-1749979 GCA_009831015.1 Picea engelmannii
GGCCCTAGACATATCTAGGGTCTTCATCAATATTGGTCCCAGACCACATACCCCAGGAGTGCACTGGGGGCCCTAGATCTTGTCTAGGGTCTTAGCCATCCTCCAGGAGAATGGCTCTCGCTGCTGCATGTAAATTTAACACTACAGAGGATCAAACTGCAGACATTTTCACCAAGTCTTTGGGTTCCAAAAAGCATGTAAAATTTCGAAAGAAACTTGGTGTAGTGAGTAGATTGACCATTAAGGGAGGGTGTTAAATTAAATATTAGTTTATAATGGTCAATTAGAAATTAGACTTAGGCATTAATAAAGTCAAAGTGACTTTAGGTTAATTTATTTGCTTTTAGGTCAGATATTTTCTTTTAGGTTATATTTTCACTTTATCCCACATTCATAAAGTGGTTTGACTCTACTTGATTGTAACCTATATAAGAAAGCTATTTGCTCTCTTATTTCATTGATTGAATAAAGACAGATAACCTTATTCAAGTTATCTTGGTTTCTGTGTGTGCTTAATTTCCGTTACAAGCACTTGAGCTAGGAGCTTGGAAATTTCAGCAAGGGTAATTCTGCAACTTTGGCAAATCTGGCCTAGGGTTTCTTGGACATTTTGTTTTTGTTTTCAGCCAAGCAAGGCCACACATGTGAGGAAAGGGAGCAGCAGGGCTGCACATATGAGGAGAAAGTACAATCGCATGTGTGAGAACAATTGGTCCGTACAACCACATGTGTGATACAGAACAATATGTACAGTCACACATGTGACCAGAACCATACAGTTGCACGTTTAGAGGGTTTAGGCCGCACATGCAAATTTCTGGGCAGGTTTAGCAGGTCCGTATAGGCTGACATCAGCAGACCGTACAGGTGGTCTGCAGTAGATTTGTAAGTTGGGAATTTTCTCGGGTATTTTGCTGATTTTTTTGTGTTTCTGAGAGGACTGGTTTTGTTCTCAGATTTGGTGTTTTTGTGACTGCTGGGAGGGCTAATTTTTCCCTCAGAAAATTGTGTCTCATGTGCATGGATAATTTCTTTCTGATCTTTATGTTTCCGCTGCTGTAATTTTCTGTCATAATTTCAGTGTAAAATTATTCAGTGATAACAGGTCTACGGTTTACTGTTTGGGTCACTTGGAAGTAATTTTCAGATCTGAGCTTAGAAGCATAAAAATTGACAAAGGCATGGTGTGAATACAAGAAAATGCAAGAAAAGTGAGACCATAGCTACAATACAGGTACTTGCAGAGGCAGGTATCCCAGAATACTTGGCAAAAAACATTTTAAATGTAGGAAAAAGTAGAGAATGTGTAGATAAAAAACAAATAACATAGGCAAACTTTCTACACATTTGGGACCATAAAAACATGCATACATAGATTCGTGCAATCCATGAGGCACAAATAGATAGACAAGGCATTGATCATAAACATTAAAATTTTGAATAGCATAGAAAAACACATTTTTCCGTTGTTTGGACCATAAATCTTAACTACTAAACACATGTATTTATTATTCATTTAAAATTTAAAACAAAGAAGGCCCATAGGCCATAGCAATATTACATACTACAAATTACAAGAAACCATGACTACACAATACAGTTGTCAAGATTATAAACTAGTGGGCTATCGATGCCCCCTACGAGTGTATCTCTAGAAAGGGTGCACATATAGATGCAAAATTGGCTACTAAATTAGACCCATTTGCAAAGCCTATGCCTGAACCCCCCCCTTTGGTGCTCTAGGTGGTTCTACTCCAGCAGGTGGTCTCTTGAGTCTCTCTCTCATCTAGCCAACTCATATCTTCCCAAAGAAAACCATGTTCCTCATTTTGAAGCCATGCATGAACCCACTCTGATAGTGGAACAATGTCACCCAAAGAGATATGATTTGTATCTAATAGGCTCTTCCACTATTTGGTTCACAATAGAATGTCATAGTGGACAAAGAGAAGGTCCAAAAAACCTTCCTTCTCCAACTTGTTGCACTTTACGATGTGTACATGCTCTAATACTCTCCAATTGCTTTCGCAACCAATCAGGGGTTTCCCTACCATAGTAGTCCCATCAGATGCTTGCATTGTAATGTCAATAATGATAAGAATCACAAAGTGATGTATCAATTGATAAAAATAGAAGTTCAAGCTGAAATCGGTCAAGTGCTCTGATAAAATGAAAAATCTAACAACGTCCAAAGATTGTAACTAGCAAGTTACTACTAGTCTACACTGCAATGAGCCAACCAAGCATTCCAATAGCACTGTGCAAGTCAAACCAAATTGCAAAAGTCACAACATCCACAAGAGGTAGTGCAAAGTACAAGGGACCAACAAAGAGACGTTGTGAAGCAAGAAAGACGACTTGAAAAGAGGCACTATATAAGATGAAGACAAGCAAAGGGAGACTATGTAAGATGCCAAAACCACAAAATAAGATTCAGGAACCAGTAAATGGTAACGTGCAATGGCCTTGAAATGCTGACAAAGAAGCATAACCAATTCACTATGGAAGATGCACATTCTTGTAAAAGTTGTAATTGATGAATCTTTGTAACTGATGTTTTACAAGTATAAATGTAGGGCATGAGAATGTGAGAGAGGTACTTTTAACCCCAAGGGAAATCCTTCCAACCCATTTCAGAGGAGCCTAGGGCACTTAGTTTGAAACCCTTATTTGTTGATTCCGACGAGGGAATCACTACGGCGCAGTTTCCAGCAGCAGAGAGGGCGCATTTCCCCAGGGGGATCCATCCAGAGTCCATACATATCAGCAGAGGGTTGATTGTCAGTCTGTCAGTCACCAAGACTGAGTGAGGGAGTAGGGTGCACTGTTTGAGACTGTTTCCAAGCAGATCCGAGGAGTTTAGCCACCAGGGCAAACTTTCCAATCTTGCAGCAGTTATCGTATGAGTTGTTGTATCTTGCAGCAAATCCTACAACTCATCCATTGATCCAGCAACATTCTTCTATTACCATGTATTATTGTTTTAGTTTTCTTATTGTATTCCGGCTAATATCCTTTTGTCATTGATCTAGCTGAGAGATTTATTTTACTCAGCCACATACGACATTGTAAACCGCAAAAATATCATAATATATGCTTTGCAGTCTTTTGTGTCATTTACTATATGTATGCTTATTCATATGCTGTAAACACTTCTTTATCTACACACACATGCGAAAAACACCAAGCATGTTAAAACCTGCAGCTTAAACGCATCCAGAAAGCCCCAGTGTATCAGATCAGATAACAGACATAGCAGATTAGCAACATTTCCTAGACTAGCCGAATCTGGGATATTACAGTGGTATCAGAGCTTTAGTCCTGCAACCTGTGACTAAAGATGACGAGTTCTTTCGGTGAGCCAGAGGGTCGTGAGCACGTAGGTGACGAGTATGTCACTTACAACAGACACAGGGAGAGGAGACCTAGACCAGATTTTCCCCCTTTTCCTCCCAGTTCAGAGGAAGAGGAAGAGGCACACAGGGAAGCAGAGAGAAGGGCAGAGCATGAGGCAGAGCGTGAGGCAGAGAGTATGTTGGGAGACAAATATGAGAGACCAGAGCGCAATGGCAAGGCCCCCATGGAACCAAAGGCATCCTTCATACAGGTACTCAGCAATCCGGTAGTCAGTCAGTGGGCATGACTCAGTCCTTGGCGCAGATGGTTGATAGATTGGCTATAGTCAGCACCTCGGGCACACAAGCCCCACATGCAACGCAGGGGAACTCATGGGCAAACAGTAGACCCCAGTCACCTACTCGCACTTACACCTCTTCGAGTAGGATTCCCAAGCCATTGCTCCCAAGTTTCCAGAGGGCACCCCCAACAGCAGCACAGCAACCAATAGCAGAGAGGTCGCCCACTCAGGCAAAGGACATTGCAGAGTACAAGAGGGAGTATGCAGCATTGGGTCGTGACTTCCATCAGGACATGACCCTGGTCGAGTACTATGGACTCAGACTCAGGAACCGCCCCAGAGAACCTCATAGAGGAGGATAGCAGCAGCAACAGGGGCATAACCTAGATTTCATCCGGAAAGTTGGTAAACTCACCATACCTACTTTTGACGGATCGTCCAAATGCACTGCCAGAGCTTGGGTACAGAAGCTAGACACGTACTACAAGCTCAACCAGATGACCGAGACAAAGGCCATCAGTTTCGCTACCCTACACTTGGAGGATGAGGCACACGAGTGGTGGCATCATGGACTAGTGACATTGGGTCACAGTCACATCATTTCCTAAAGGGAGTTCACAGAGAGACTCATGGACAGGTTTGACAGGAGGGCTCCAGAGATCCATTTCAGGGGTGCCCAGTTGAGACAAATTGGCACAGCAGAGGCAATCATCACGGAGTTTCAACGGGTAGGAGTAGCAGTGACAGATATCTCAGAGCCCAGGTTGATTATGTTATTCATAAAGGGGCTCACAGAACCCTTGAGAGGATGGGTGAAGGCATACAAGCCTCAAACCTTGCAGGATGCCATCTTACGCACTCTAGACTTGGCATACTCAGCGCCGAAGACTAAACCCTTTTCCAAACCCTTTGTACCATAGAGGGACCGAGACAGGAAGCCATTCCAGAGAGAGTGGAGGGGCAAGGAGAAACTGGATGATGAGACGAGGCAAGAGCTTATGAGGAAGAAGCTTTGCTTCACCTGCAAGGACCCTTGGGTTCCAGGCCAGAGGTGCATGGGCAAGGGAGAGATCCATTATATTAAGGTGGCAACAGACAGTGTGGATAGTGAGGAGGAGGAGCAGGACAATAGATCCACTAGCTCAGAGGAGGAGCCATCACAGGCAGAGGATAATCCTCCTCGGAGACCACCGACACCAGCAGGGACCCACCCAATAGTAGCACCATAGCCTCCTGAGCAGGCTAACAGACGGAAACCAACAAAGGGAGGAGTCATAGCGACCCTTTCTGGTGTTCCCAAGTATGACACCCTCCAGATCAGAGGAACTATTCAGGGACAACGAGCAATCGCCCAGATAGATGGAGGGGCTACCCATAACTTCATTGATGCTTCATTGGTATCGAGGCGGGCACTTCAGACAGAGGAGTTTGAGGGGTTTGATGTTGCAGTGGCAGATGGCCACACAGTGGAGTGTCTAGACAGAGTTTCGGACTAGTAGAAAAAGCTAGGTAACTACACCGTGAGAGACACATTTTATGTAGTTGACCTATCTGACACAGATGTGGTGTTGGGAGTCCAATGGTTGATCACCTTGGGAAAAATCACCACCAACTACCAAACCTTGGAGATGGGGTTCAGAGACAGTGACGAGAAGAGGATTGCACTGAGGGACATGTTGACAGGGGCACCTAGGACAGTTTCGGCCAAGAGGATGGAGAGGATCTTCAGGCATGGGGAGGTAGCATATGTCGCAGAGTGCTTGATCACTATATAGAGGGATTCAGAGTGTCGACAACAGTATCAGACAAAGATCAAGAACTTGTTGGGACGACATCAACAGGTTTTTGGCTCGATTCCACCAAGGAGACCACCTGACAGGGAGTTTGAGCACACCATTGAGTTGGAGGAGGGAGCCAAACATATGATCACACCACCCTATCATCATCCTAGGAGGTTCAAGGATGAGATAGAGAAAGCAATTAAGGAATTGCTACCGATGGGACACATCATACCTAGCAGTAGTCCATTCACTTCTTTAGTTGTCTTAGTTCTGAAGAAGGATGGTACCATGAGGATGTGCATCAACCACCGAGCCTTGAACAAGAAAACCATCAAGAACCGGTATCTTATTCCTCGCATTGATGAGTTGATGGATGAACTGTATGGGGCAGTTTTCTTCTAGAAGATTGATCTACGCTTTGGATATCATCAAATCAGCATCCGAGAGCAGGACATAGAGAATATGACATTTAGATGCCACTTCGGTCATTTTGAGTTCTTGGTTATGCCATTTGGGCTAACCAATGCACCGACTACATTTCAGTCTTGCATGAACCACATATTTTACTTGGGCCACATTATCAGTGCGCAAGGGGTACAGGTGCACCAGGAGAAGATTAGGGACACCCAGGAATGTGACAGAGTTGAGGAGCTTCTTTGGGCTATGCAGCTATTACATGCAGTTTGTTAGGGCCATTTTTCAGCTTGGAGGACCACTTACAGATCTCACCAGACGGGGGGCCTTCATATGGACCAACGAGTCACAGAAAGCCTTTGATCACATGAAGGAAGTCATGGGCACATGTCCAGTGTTAGCATTACCAGACTTCACTTAACCATTTGTATTAGAGTGTGATGCATCTGGCGAGGGCATCGGGGCAGTTTTGATGCAGGGAGGACACCCCATTGTGTTCGAGAGCAGGAAGCTCAGTCAGCCCAAGAGGTTGTACTCTATTTATGACAAGGAAATGTTAGCAATCATGCATGCCTTGACCAAATTCAGATAATATTTGGTGGGCAACAAATTCGTGGTCAAAGCAGATCATAATGGCTTAAAGTATTTCCTTGAGCAAAAGGATCTCAGTGAGCGCCAACAGAAATGGGTGACGAAGGTGCATGTCTTCAATTTCGACATAGAGTATGTCAAGGGGAAGAAGAACATTGTAGTCGATGCATTGTCTAGGAGACCTACGGCATGTTCTTTGATGGAGGTTTCAGCGGATTGGAAATCCCACTTGTTAGTGGAATATTTGAAGAACAAGTTCGCTTGTGAGGTTTTGGATGGACGGGTTCAAGATGATAGGTATAGGGTCATTGACAATGTCATATTCTACAAGGACAAAGTCTACTTAGTGCGAGGCTCGGGGCTCAAGAAGAAGATCTTAGCAGCAGTTCATGATTCCCCACTGGCAGGCCATCAGGGGTTTTTCAAAACCTACAAGCAAACCAGAGAGAGGTTCTCATGGAAGGGCCTTAAGCAGGATGTTATGACGTACATCAGTGAGTGTGTGACTAGTCAGCAAAACAAGTTAAAGCATACACTTCTAGCAGAACTACTTCAACCACTTCCCATTCGGAAGCAGAAATGGGAGAGTATATTGATGGACTTCATCACGGGCCTACCCAAGGTTCATGTGGGTAGGCCTGTAAGGACTGCATCTATGTGGTCTATAGATTGACCAAGTTTGCTCACTTCTATGCCATACCGACAAATTACAACGCAGTTCAGGTGGTCGAGTTATTCTTCAGGGAGGTCTTCAGGCTCTATAGGTTGCCGAGGAACATCGTCAATGACAGGGACAGTCAGTTTATTGGTGCATTCTGGAGGGAGTTGTTTAGATTGGTGGGGACAGAGTTGACACCCAACACCAGCTATCACCCTTAGACAGATGGGCAAACCAAGATAGTCAACAAGTGGGTTGAGGGGTATTTGAGAAACTATGTGAGTGGACAGCAGAGGACATGGGTCAGATGGTTACATCTAGGAGAGCATTGCTACAACACCACCTACCACATGTCCATTGGCATGACACCCTTCCGAGCATTGTACATTTATGATGCTCCCACTTTGATAGACTTGGTTTTCGGGGAGAGAAGAGCTCTCAAAGCCAAGGACTGGATCACCAAGAGTCAGGAGATTCTCAAGTTACTGAAAGAGAACTTACAGACAACACAGAATCGACAGAAGATTAGTGCGGAAAGGCACAGGATAGAGCGCAACTTTGAGGTTGGGAACTTGGTTTTCCTGAGACTCCAACCCTACAGACAGTCATCTCTGAAGAAGAGTGGGGCCGAGAAGCTCAAGCCTACAATCTATGGACTTTACAGGATCATGCGTCGGGTAGGCGAGGTTGCTTATGAGCTAGAGTTTCCAGAAGGGAGTGAGATTCATAAAGTGTTCCATGTGTCTTGCCTTAAGAAGGTCATGGGACAATTCATCAGCACATCAGAGGAGCTTCTCGCATTGGATGAGGAGGGACAGTTGGAGTTGGTCTCGGAGGAGGTACTGGAGTTCCAAGAGTGGAAACTGAGTAGCAGAGTCATCAGAGAGTGTCTAATCAGATGGAGAGGGCTTCCAGTAGAGGATGCTACTTGGGAAAGCGAATAGGTGTTACAGCACCCTAGGTTGGTATTGCTTGAGAACAAGCAATCTCAAGAAGGGATGACTGTAATGTCCCTTTTCAAATAGGAGCTCCAGAGAGGAGGCTTAATAGTCTAAACAACCCCGTTAGACTATATCCAGGGCCATACAAGGGTAAACAGGGTTACTAGAGGTCACTTCAACTGAGGGTGTTATAAGTCAAAAGTGACATTGAGCTAAAAGTGACTAAAAGCGCTTTTAAGCCAAAGTGAGCTAAAAATAGAACAAACGAGCTAAAAATAGGTCAACAGTGAATTAGGGTTTCGAGCAGCTATAAGAAAAGGATAAAGCGACCTAATTCAATATTATGAAGAATTTGACTTGTCAGTTGAGGAGAGAGGCGCATCTCAAGAGAGAGCTTGTGAATTCCAGGAGGAAGACACCTAGAGGTTGATTTCGATGTTGAGAGACACACCCTAGTCACCGAGGAGATCACCCAGATCTTCCATCGTAATTCAGCAACAGTTATCCAGTTTCAGCAGTGAGGGCGCACTTGTCCAGGGAGAGGGCGCAGCTTCTAAGCATCAGTTGAGTCAACTTGTCCCAGCAAGGGAGAATCCAGGGATTCCCCTCTGACCTAGTTGAGAGGAGGGCAGGACGGTTCTATTGCCTAATTTCTCGCCAGATTCTGACGGAGAAATCATCTTGGGCACATTTCTCAACCATTGAGGGTGCGGTAGTTGGGGAGGACACATTTGGGATTCCCGAGAGATCACCAAATCAGATCCAGAGAAATCCTTCCGACCCATTTTAGAGGATCCTAAGGTGCTCAGTTTGAGACCCTTATCAACCGATTCTGACAAGGGAATCAGTAGGGCGCAATTTCCAGCAGCAGAGGGGGCGCATTTCCCCAGGGGATCCATCCAGGCTCCAGACATATCAGCAAAGGGTCGATTGTCAGTCTATCAGTCACCAAGACTGAGTGAGAGAGCAGGGTGCACTGTTTGAGACAGTTTCTAGGTAGATCCGAGGAGTTTAGCCACCGGGGCGAACTTTCCAGTCTTGCAGCAGTTGTCGTATGAGTTGTCATAGCTTGCAGCAGATCCTATAGCTCGTCCATTAATCCAGCGGCATTCTTCTATTACTGTGTATTATTGTTTTAGTTTGCTTATTGTATTCCGGCTAAGATCATTTTGTCACTGATCTAGCCGAGAGATTTATTTTACTCAGCCGCATACGACATTGTAAACCGCAGAAATATTATAATATATGATTTGTAGTCTTTTGTGTCATTTACTATGTGTATGCTTATTCATAAGTTGTAAACACTTCTTTATCTACACACACATGCAAAAAACACCAAGCATGTTAAAATCCGCAGCTTAAACGCATCCAGAAACCCCCAGTGTATCAAATCAGACAACAGACATAGCAGATTAGCAACATTTCCTAGACTAGCCGGATCTGGGATATTACAAAGACCTAGCCCAGCCCTCACATGCCTAACAATTTGCTCAGGAGGGGCAAAACGTCTTCCTTTTGAGCTTGACGTCATACTTGGGGGCTAGGGTTTGGTGGTGGTGTTGCCACACATTGACACATGGACATTTTGAGGAGGACGAGACCTTGGCCATGAGGAGATTGCATAAATGCTTGACATATGGCCTTTGGAGGCCTACCATAGCTTCTCCAACACCAATGACTTGTCCCAAGTGGAAAAACGTCCCCTAAAGGGGTGACGTCCATGTAAAATTAGGGTTTTATTTGTGCAAAAGTAAAACTTTAAATGAATTGTTTAATATTACTTTATTAAAGAGGGCAAGATTAGGGTTGTTGACCCCTAGTCTTGTGGTTTACCCCTTTATATATGAACAAGTCACCTTGGTGACATTTTGTATAAATAAGAGATCATAAGATCTCATTTGAACATAACTCTCCCTCTTGTGAGAAGATCTGAAATTTTCGCTACACTTGGCATATTTGTCTCTTGTGCACTTGTTTATGGCTATCCCTTGTGAATGGTTGATGGAGGAGTGAAGCGCTAGCCTTGGATGAATGGTTTCTAGCTTTTATGGTGGATTGTCTTAGCATCTTTATTGATTTTGGTATGGTCTTTTACTCTTATGCTATCATTTTTTCAAGTCAAGGATTGTTGTGCTAGGAGCTCAGTGGGAAGTAAGAGCATTTACACCCCCACTTTAGTCTCCATCATTTATTGCTTGAAGTTCATTGATGTTGCAAGGGTTTGTTTGAGGAAGTAAGAGGATTTACACCCCCAAGGAAGTAGCATCTCTAGTTCATTTATTTTACTCCATTAACCCAATATTAAAGGCACTAGTCATTTATTGTTTGCATTGGAGATATAAAATCATTGCCTTGGGAAACGTGAAATTGTGTCTTTTGAAAGATCTCTTGCTTGGAGTTGGTTTGCCACATTGAGAGGAGTCTTCCCCTACAAGGGCGTCCCCTCTCTCCCACTACTTTAGTTGTTGTTATAAACATTAACCTATATCCATTAAGGTTGCATAACCCTAGCTACTAATTCATTCTAAACTCCTAAACTAACCCTAGACTAGCTCCTAAATTTTGTACACTAACTCTACTAACTAGGGTGCACTTTTTGGGCTAGTTCTTGGCACTTTTCCATGGTTGATTTTGTTGTTGCGTACCATTGAATGCTACAGCCATAAGGCTGCAATTTTCTACAGAAAACACATGTTGTAACAGCTTGCTTTATTCAACCTCAAAGTGCCATTTCTCAGTCATAATTGATTGCCATATTCATTGATAATATTGTTCATTGATCTTATGATTTACATGCTGATTTGAATGTCTTACTTGCTCATATAAATTGTCATCTACTGCTGCAAATTACTGACAGCAAGCTTAGCTTGCTGATCCATACTAACATATATCATTGCAAGTTGGATTTTCATGTGTCTCGGGCAGGTACAATCATTTGGAGAAGTACTACACCTTTGGGGCAACAATCACCTGACTTACAAGACATCTTTTTCCACTTCTCATTCCACTTAGACTTGACTTCTAGGGGTTCCACTTCCATATCCATTCATCTACATCTCATTCCCCCTAGGGTCACCAGGATGGCCTCCCTAGGGTGACCTAGTCACCCTTGAAGTGTTGGACCTACATCGAGGTGGCATTGGGTGTAGGATTCCCAAGTCGTAGGACTTGTTTTTGTGGTTGGATCGGGCTTTGCCCAACCTGCAACTTGTGCTATAACAGGCATTAGCATCAAAGATTCAAGGGAAAGAAGAAAGTCACTTTCTAGAAAGGCTCTCAAAGAAAGTCAAACACCAAAGGTATGTTCAAAGGCAAGAGTATCGATACATCTAAGATTAAATGCTTTAGTTGTAATAAGTTGGGTCTTTTTGCTAAATATTGTTGGTATAGGAAGAAAAATCCAAGGAAAGGGAAACATCATACCTCAACTGTTGAGGATGATGAATCCAAAAGAAATCAGAAAAGTCCTTCTAATGAAAGAGAAACTAGAAAAGAATATTACCTGGTTTTTGTTTTATGCAGTATAGTTATTATAGGGCGAAAAACTTGGTTAGTAGACAGTGGTGCATCAAAGCACATGACAAGGTATAGTAGATCCTCTCGAATTTCAAGAAAAAAAATTTTGCAGAGCAGGTTGAGCTTGGGAATGACAAATGTTACAAGATAGAGGGAGTAGGCTCTATCTCCTTCAAATTAGAATCTAGGGCTAGGCTTCATGTTGATGAAGTATTATATGTTCCAAGGCTCAGGAAGGATCTACTATCAGTTGCAACCCTTGAGGACAAGGGATATTGGGTGATCTTCAAGGACAGGAAGGCACTACTGTGGGCTAAAGGTAGCCACTTGAGTACAGCATAACCTATTGGGACTCGTAGAGGAGGACTGTACGTTGTGACCAGACAGTCAGTACAGGGATTAGCCCATGATGCGTCTAGCTCCAACGAGTTGTGGAACTGTTAAGGCTAAATTTGACACCCTAGGCTTTAGGTCGGTTGTAGATTGAGGGAATCAAACTAGGCTTAATTTAGGAGTGGATCCTAAGGTCACAACTGATATCACCCCTCTCGTTTTGGGTTGGTGCATGCCAACTGTTAGTCTCTAATTTTGTTCTTGATTTAGAGAGTATCCCTAATCCTAAATCCTCCATGCTTATACTTTGTTCCTTGATTTTTAGACTTTTTACCCTTGTTTTGATTTGCTATGTTTTGCAATTTTTGCACTTTGAAATAATTTTCTTAAGTTTTGGAAGGTTTAGGATGTGAATTAATGAGATTTGTCACATCACTTGTCTATTTGAATTTTGAAATTTCAAATTATTGCCAAGTCATGAATGGCACTACAGGAATAGCGCTATTCCTGCAGCGCTAAGGTAATTATGTTTTGACATGCGCCAGCCAACCCAGATCTTATCATGATTACGCAAATAGTGGATAAAGGACCTGCATGTGCTCCACGATCTTTGCTCGAGTTGATGATGCAGTTTAAACCATTGTATGAATGAGATCGAGTTGTACCTGCATGGACCTGCATCAAATCAAGCCCTTCCCGATATTATTAAACGATACCATCATCTGTTATTCTAATATATCGAATGTGGTGTGCAGATATTGAATTTAGAGGAATTGTTATGATCTAACAACCACAGGTCTCAAAGTTCCCAGTTTCAAATCACGCAGAGTTTTACAGAACTGTATCAATCACATGGCACTGAAGAAGAGTGGACAGATCATTAGGTTGGAACCTTAAGGCATAGAACTGCTTGAAGCTTACCCACAGATGGCGCAGAGGTTTAAAGACGCAGGTTGGATCGAATTTTTCACCACTTTCCAAGGACATGATGAACAGGTCTCCATGATATTCGCACAGAACTTCGATGGTTTCGAAGTTGTGATTGGAAAATTGTTGATCATGGTGACTAAACATTCCAATGCAAGAGCTTTCAAATTGCCAATTGGGGGAGAAAGGTGGTGGAAAAAAGAGCACATGGTTATGGAATTCGGAACCAGTTCCTGCTACCAGAAAAACAGAACCCTAATTGGAAAAAATGAGTACCACACAACTGAATCCGAAAGGAGTGGCATACTGCTTTGATTATAACTCACAGGTATATTACATGCGAGGGTAGATTATCACTGGTTTACATTTATCATATCAGATTGTTAATGCACATCAATAGAGATTACCCCCTAAATTTACCCTATTTTCTACTCAAAAGTCTATCTAAGATGTCCAAAAGGGTACAGTCTCATCCTGCCACAGTCAAAGGCAGTCTGTTCCACCAAGTTTTGATAAAAAAATTAGTTGTTTCTTCTTTGAAGGAAGTACAGAGACCCTGGGATTGGTTAATCCAGTCTCTAAATAATGATCCACAGCCAAGCAAATCTTAAAAATCCAAAGGGAAGAGATCAACTACACAGAAACAGAGTGTTACAGTTGATGAATCCCCAATCAAAGAAGAAACCTTTGCAACCAGGATAACAAGGGCCAGCAAAAGGAAGATGCAAACTCAGCAGATCGTTGTTGATACCCCTGCAGGTAAAGGTCAAGAAGAAGCCACCACCAGTAGAGGTAAGAGATAAAAACCTGATGCAAACATTGATATGTTTCCTGATACAGAGATAAAGATGGAAGTATATACAGATGAAGATTACAATGTAAATCCAATTAAACCCACAGTCAAGCATAAACAGAAATTGACAAGTAAGAAAAGTGCCAAAGGCAAAAAACAGGGGAAGAAATCTACACGTGTCTAAATACCCTAGGAGAAACTCTACTAGGGTTATCAACAAATTTAGGTTAAACTCTAAGGCTATGTTTGACCCATACATCAAAAAAGAGAACCTTATAGTCATAGAGGACAATTCTGAAGACTCTAAAGCGGGTATTAAAGAACAGGCAGAAATACCTCCATTGCACAGGAAAAGGCAAACAAATTGCTCAATATTCTACAGGACCTATAACAAGAGCAACCACAAGATCCTCAAAAGATGAAGCACTATTTAAAGGTACAGATGGAATATTTTATGACAAAGACTGCTATAGACCTGAACAAACCTGCACCTGCAGAAAAATTTCCAGAATTTAAAGTCAAGGTTAGAAGTGATAAAGACAAGATTACACTCCAGAAAATGGTAAAGCAATATAAGAAAGAAAAACCTCAGGTGGATCCATGGAATTCCAAACAGCAAGAGAAGATACGGGATTTCAAAAAGTAAAGATGAACACAACAGAAAGAAGAAAAAAACAGAAATCAAATACAAAAAATACTCTATTTTTCATGTTTTAGTCATTATCTTCAAGAGTGGTTTCTGAAACTATGGAGATGAATTTGTTGAAACCAAAACAGGTTTTTGTTGGGAACATGCCCCTTCACAAAAACCTCTCTCGGTTTTTACACATCTATCACATCTTAAGAAATTCAAATTTATCTTTGAGGCCTATTTTTCTGAGAAAGCTACAAGAAATACTCAGTTTTTTTACATGTTTTAGTCTTTATCCTCAAGAGAGGTTTCAAAACAGCTGGAGATGAATTAGTTGAAATAAAAAGAGGTTTTTGTTCGGAACATGCCCCTTCACAAAAACCTCTCTCGGTTTTTACACATCTATCACAGTTTAAGAGATTCAAATATATCTTTGAGGCCTAATTTTATGAGATTTCACAATACATAATTTCCTGTTTTAGTCAGTAATTTTGGGAGAGGTTGCAGAACAGCTGGAGATGAATTTTTGGAAACCAAAAGAGGTTTTTGTTGAGAACAAGCCCCTTCACAAAAACCTCTCTCGGTTTTTACACAACTATCACCGTTTCGGAGATACAAAGAGATTGTTGGACCCTATTTTTCAAGAATTTGCCAGATTTATTTTCCTAAAAAATCTCATGGACAACAGTTGACAAGCCACCTCATCAATTCGACTTGGATATCAGATTTGTTCTCCTTGATTATTTGAAAAAAGAAACTAAATATAGATGAGGAGGTTTTCAGATCCATTTCTTTTGGATCTTGATAATTATGTATTGTTTTTATATAAACTCTGTAGAAGGAGAAGTAAGGGTGAAAAAGTTGGATATTCAAGGACCTGTTTTGAACTCTTTGTAAGACAGATTTATTCTACCTTGATACTTAAGGGCAAAGGCATGTTGATGGTCAAACTTTCTCTTCTTTCATGTTCTTTTTCTTTTCTTGCTTGAGATCATTTTTCAATTGCAATGCATTGTTTTCTTAGTCTTAATTAATGCAGTGAAGATTTTGTTTTTTTTATTATTATCAAGATTTGATTTACAAGAACATGTTCTTGTTTCTAAATTACATTTTGAGATAGGAAATCCATATGGGGTTAACAAACTGAAGACTTCCATATTTCCTCTCTTTATTTTTCCTTATTAATCTGATCTATTTATGTGGCTGCCCTTTAACAAATCAGTGGGATATCTCTTGGCTTTATTCTAAAATTCATGTTTACCTTGAAACCTTGAACCAGCTTTCAACCACCCCTTTTTAAAAACCAAATCATAAAACCCTTAAAATATTATTGCAATAACCTGATGATGCCCTAGCTTGCCCTCTCACAGTCAAGTGCAACTTTAGGGACTAACACCAACCACAGGGAGGCTACCCTAGGGCGTGTTGCTTAATAGATGAAATTTGACCTACAAAACACAAATCAAACAAGCACAAGATGGTTTTGGGATGAGGGTTAGATAACCTCACCCAAAACTAGCATAAAAATTGATTTTAAACAAATTTTGGTGGAAAACCCCAAGCAAAGCGAACGATTAGAATGCAAAAAGATAGTAAATCAAGAAGGAAGAGTGCTTCAAAGGTGCCAAATCAACCCCCAATGAAGGATGAGCTTCAAACACCTGCAATTAATTAGAAATCCAATGCAACAACAAGAATCTAGGCCAAAATCAACACATAAGACTCTTTATTCATGTCAAATCAGAAGAATGGCTCCATCACAGAGAAAAGCCAAGAATTGTTACAATGATCTCCAAGAAACTGAGAATCTGAAGCTAAAATGAGAGGTAGAATAGAATGAGAGAGTAGTAATGCTCCTGCAATAGAGTGATCAACCTGTCAACTGTGGAAGAATGTTGCATATATACCTGACTGCATGAAGAATTCTCTCTGATGTTTCCAAGTTGGGCCAAAAGCTAGCCAATATCTCTCGCCCATGTGTCAATCTGTCCACATGCCATGTGTCAATGCATGAAAACCTGCTAAAATTGGTTGAGTGCACCCTTCCCAAGCAATTTGGCCAAATCTGGGGGTTATCTTGAGGAGTATGGAGGTCGAATGGGTCAAAATTGGTTAGGTATGAAGAAGTTGTGGCCAAAAAGGTAAGAGGGGCGCATCTCATGGAGAGAAATAAGGTGCATGAGTGATAGAATGGAAGGAAAAGGGAGAAAAGGAAAAAGTGGAAAGCTAAAGCAGGAAAAGTGGAAAGCTGGGAAAGAGAAAAAGTGGAAAGCTGGGAAAGGAAAAAAGATAAAAGTTAAAGGCTAAAAGTTAAAGCAGAAAGGAGACAACTCGCCCAGTTTGACTTTTTGACTTGCTTTAGAATGCTTTGTGACTTTGGGAAACTTCTTTACTTAGCCCAATTTTCATTTAGTAAGTGTTGGGCGCCTTAGTGGGCCCAGTTTTAGGAGGAAATGGACCCAGATTTAAGCGTGTGGGCCTCGCATGGGTCGCCACCTGACCCTGCCACGTCATCACATGTACCACCTCATCACCCAAAAAGCAAAGTTGTCCAAATACCATCAATTTTATACTCATTGGAAGCATCATTGGACAAGGAGTAAGAATATGTTGTCAAATAATTGATGTGAGGGGTCAATAAGATCCTCATGGGCAAGAAGTGTCCCATAATGTTGCAAATCTCTCATACTCAAACCTGGAACTGAAAACCCATCCTGTAATAACTCGGAAATCACTGAAACGAGCTCTAAACTCAACACCTATAAGAAACCATCCTCTAACTGACCAGAACAAGCATCAATGTGCCTGGAAGACCTCTGAATGATGGTCCTGTGCTATCAAGAAGAACCTCTGAATGTCAACCTGAAAGGATAGACTGGCCCTTTGACCATCCAAATCTCAAAGTGAGATTTTGGGGTCAACAAATGGCGACTCAAAGGGGCGGGACCCCCTGCGGGTCTCGAGAACCTAGAACTTATGTCTGCAACTAAAACCATCCAATGCCAATGATGTCAAGAAATTGATGCCAAAGGAATCAAACTGATAATCATAAATGATAAAACCTGTTGACTGATACCAATAACTGGTCTATTGGGCCATGGAGTCAAGCCCTCCATACCATGAAATTCTAACCCTCATCCCAAAACCATCTTGTGCTTGTTTGACTTGTGTTTTGCAGGTCAAATCTCATCTATCAAGCAACACGCCCTAGGGTAGCCACCATGTGGTTGGCATGCACCATCCCAAAATGAGAGGGGTGATATCAGTTGTGACCTTAGGATCCACCCCTAAATTAATTCTAGTCTGATTCCCTCAATCTACAACCGACCTAAAGCCTAGGGTGTTAAATTTAGCCTTAACAGTGCCACAACTCGCTGGAGCTAGATGCATCATGGGCTAAAGCCTGCACTGACTGTCCGGTCACAATGTACAATCCTCCTCTATGAGTGCCAATAGGTTCTGCTATACTCAAGTGGCTACCTTCTTCAGCATATTTGTAATGGGCTTTACGATCTCTGCAAAGTTGGGGGTAAACCTGCGCACAAAGTTCACTCGCCTAAGAAAAGATTGAATACCTTTTATAGTACTAGGCAAGGGAACTTCCTGTATGCCACTGACCCTTTCAGGATCGATTCGCACTCCCTCTTTTGAAACAATATGGCCCAGCAGTTTGGCCTCAAACATACCCATGAAGGACTTCTTGGGATTGAGTGAAATGCCCAACTTCTGGCACTTGTCAAAAGTAGCACGCAAATGAGAGATATGAACAAACCTCTTTTTAGAATATACAGTTATATCATCCTGATAAACAACTATGAATTTAAATAAAAAATATTTAAATGCATGATCCATAGCTCGTTGGAATGTTGCACCAGCGTTTATCAGGTCAAAAGGCATCCTAATGTAAGAGTAAGTGCTCCAAGGAGTAACAAAAGCAGTTTTGTGGCGATCCTTCCTGGCCACTGCAACTTGGTTGTAACCTGAAAATCCATCAAGTGTGAACATCATCTCTGAACCTGTAACTGTCTTTAGTAAGTGGTCCATGTTGGGCAAAGGATAGTTGTCTTTTAAGCATGCCCTATTCAGGTTCCTGAAATCAATGCATACTCTAATTTCCTCGTTCTTCTTCCTCACTGCTACAACGTTAGACACCCATTCGGAATACCTGATCTGCTCAATGATTTTTGCTTCATATAGCTTTTGCAGCTCCTTCTGAATGGTCGGAGCAACTTTGGGGTTTATGAATCTGAGTCTCTGTCTGAATGGTTTGGCATCTGCTCGGAGAGGGATCTCATGGTTAAGGACGTTCTGGTCAAAAGTCCTCAACTCGTCATACGACCAAGCAAAAACATCCTTGCACTCATGGACCAAGCTGACGATATATTTTCGTTCTTTCTCTGTGCATGCTTTACCTATCTTGATGTAGCGAGGAGACTCCTCAGAACCCACATTTATGTCATCAACCTGTGAGGAAACATCAACTATATCAGTATTCTTCATTTTATTCAAAAACCTATCTGATCTATCAAACATATTCTAAAGAGGAACTAAACCAGCAGGTGTACGATTAGATCTCAACTGAATCACAGGAATCTCCTTCCCATCCTGCACCTCATCAATCAAACAATCAGAAAAGTCTTTCTCACCATGCATAAAATTTAAAATTTGCTCTTCATCATCAAAAACTTGCATAGCAGTAATGTTATCAGGAACATGCGAGAGAAAAGATAACTCAACTAAATGGCAAATGTAGGGATTAGCAAAAGTGGGGTCAAACAAAGTGGCCAATCTAGCAAGAGCATTGCCCTCCCCATTTATCTCTCTACCAATATGAGAAATATTAAATGCATCAAATAATTCAATCTCATCCCATACCACATTCATGTACCTTCTCATGCGTGGATGGCTTGCTTCACATTCTTTGCGTACCTGTTTCACAATCAGCTTTGAATCTCTCTCCACTCTAAGGGATTTTACCCCCATTTTCCTCGCTTTCTTCAAACCTAGCAACAGAGCCTCATACTCTGCCATATTGTTAGTGCATGGAAACCAGTGTTACCAACATCTCGATAATATTGCGATGTTGGCGATATTATCTTCAAAATCAGGGTCGGCGATATTTTCCGATATTTTCATTCTTACAACTTTGTTTTTCATTCTTACGACATTTGCCGATATTTTCTGATAGTTTCCCCGCTGTTGCCGATATTTTCTGATAGTTTCCCCGTTGTTGCCGATATTTTCGTTTTCGGACACTCGACGATATTTTGCCGATGTCGATGTTTGCAACACTAATGGAAACTCTAAGCGATAAGAGAAAGGATAGATCATGAAAAATATACATGTGTCAGCTGCAATGTAAGAACTAGAACCATCAAACTACATAAGCCATACTTGATTGGGCTCGTATTCTAGAACAACAGGAATAGGGGGACCTGCATCATCCGTAAGCATGTAGTTGCCTAGATCCCCCTCCTCAGCCTCGGGCTCTTTGATGTCAGGATACATAAGATCATTGTCTCCTATCTTTGGGTCCTCCACATTGTGGAGCATCTTCTGTTCTCTGAAGACATGGATCTTTATATTGTCCTTCACCGGAATGTCAGCATAAGTCAAATCCATTTGCAAAGTTACCCCCACATCTGTGCACCATTTACGAGACAAAAGCATCCCCCACTGAGTAGGGCAGTCAGTGATCACCACATCCATAACCATGCGCCTTTGTGGACATGCAAGCAAGAAAAATTGTAACTCTTTGATAATACCAAGGCATTCAACTTCTCTAGCAACCATAGCTTTAAAATTTCTATAAGGCCTGGTAATCTGCAAGCCTAACTGATTCATTACTTCTAATGTCATAATGTTAGTTGAAGCACTTGAATCAAGCATGCAATTCCTCAAAATTAAACCATTAATTTGTAAAGACATGAAAAAAGGCATGTGGTTTTTCTCTCGCCTGCTTGTCCCTAAGAAGATTTCAAGAATCTCATCATTTAGATTAGCTTCATCTACAGGACAGCCCATAAATTTCGAAATGGATTGCTGATAAGAAGGGTTTTTTGCTAACTCTTTGAGGGGAATAGGGATCTTTACCTTGGCTAATTCGGCCTCAATAGAAAAACATGTAAAGTCAGCATTAGGGGCAGCAACATTACCTTGAACTGTTTGCTGATTTGGAGCAGATTTACCTTGAACAGCTTGCTGATTTGTAGCAGATTTACCTTGGACAGCTTGCTAATATGTGGCTGTACGGCTGCTGGAAACATTCCTTGCTGGCTGTCCATTTCTATTTTGGTCAAAGAAAGATGGGACATTTCGTTTGGGACCTTGTGGAGTTGGTAAAAGAGCATTTGTGGCTTGATTCACTTGTTGGTTTGATGAGGAAGGCGCCCTTGAAGTGTGAGGATATTTGGCTTTGTTCCTTCTAACGTACTACCTTTGGAGCTCTTCTAACCTAGCCATGTGCACCTCCTTAGTTTTTTGGATTTCCTCTCTCCTACCAAGCCATGCAGCAGGTGAATCTAAAGTGGACCTGGCCTTCTGGCGAAGGGAAGAATCAATTTGAAAGACACCTCTATTATCAGATTGGATTTCTAATGAAGATGCATAGGGGTGCTCTCGAGAATCTTCCAACTCCTCATGGAATTATCCCGTCATGTTGACCATGTGGTCCTCATGACTATCTGATCCTAGGAAGACATGCGCATATTGGGAAAACAGCTGGCAAGTATCGTCGGGATGAGGCATGTCACAAGCTCTACAGTAAGGGCTTGAGAAAAGTGAGTTTTGCCCTACAAAGTTCGCTCCTGGAGCTGGATTTGGGTTTTTATGGTTTTCAAAATTTCTATGGGCCTGAAAGTTTCTCCTCTGTTGATTGAAAGTTCTTTGGGATGAAGCAGGTGGATGGGAGGCTTTATCTTGGACATTAAGCTTTTGGACAAGCTCTTGCAGCAGGCTCACGACTTGGGGATTACTAGATAAGTCTTCCTCCTCTTTCTTGGGTTCTTTCTTAAGTTCTAGAAGAGGTTGAGCAAAAGGTGGAGAAGGGGTTTGAGATACCTTTCGGCCTTGTGGATCTAGCAGCTCTTGCAATGAAACCTTGGCCTGATTTGCAGTGACAAAACACTTCTCCATCTTGAGGGCTTCTTTGAAAGCGCTTTCCAAATCGTGTGGTTCTTTCTGTTTCAAGAAAACACCAAATAAATCATCAAATTGTTCAATATAAAAGATTAAAGAACTAGCAGGATTAGGTCTAATAGTATGTGGAATCTTATAATAATCTTTCATAAAACGTGAATTAAATTCTTCCATGGATTCGTTTTCATCTTTTTTAATCAAGGAAAAATATTTAAGGAGAAAAGCATTGTCCTATTTGTAAGACCATTTGTCCATGAATCTGTCATGAAAAGTAGTCCAACAATCAATATTGTTCGCTGCAAGCGCTTTGTACCAATCTCTCGCATCCAAAGTTAGTGACTGCACAAAAAGCCTCATGACCACATCTTGTTCGATCACACCTATGTTTTCCAGATACTCCAAGAAAGCTGTGATGTGTGATTCTGCAATGATGGCGTTGTTCCCAGCAAACTTAGGCATGTATTTGCCATAATTCCCAACAGGCAAAGCATTCAAAGGATTTGCAACATTGGCCAAGTTCAAGGGCACATACAGGTTGAGCATGAAGGCAACCCTAGGTTGGTTTACTTCTGCCATCGAGAAAACTGGTAAAAGCAAAGGATTTGCTTTGCAACAGGGGTAGGAGGAAGTAGGGCTTGCGCAGATGATGAATATGCGAAAAGATGTGAATCTACAACAAGGATTTGTGGGGTTGGGTTTAAACATGTTGATCTACGTAAGCTCCTCAGTGGAGTCGCTTTAGATCTTTGTGGAGTCACCAGGTGAACTAAAACTCACCAAAATGTCGTCTACCAGGGCTTAGAACTTCTTCCCCGACAATGACGCCAATTTGTTAAGGCTAAATTTGACACCCTAGGCTTTAGGTCGGTTGTGGATTGAGGGAATCAAACTAGGCTTAATTTAGTGGTGGATCCTAAGGTCACAATTGATATCACCCCTCTCGTTTTGGGCTGGTGCATGCCAACCACAAGGAGGCTACCCTAGGGCGTGCAGATTGATATTGAGATTTGACCTGCAAAACACAAATCAAACAAGCACAAGATGGTTTTGGGAAAAGGCTTAGATAACCTCACCCAAAACTAGCATAAAAATTTATTTTAAATGAATTTTGGGGGAAAACCCTAAGCACAGCGAACCATTAGAATGCAAAAAGATAGTAAATCAAGAAGGAAGAGAGCTTCAACGTGCCAAATCAACCCCCAATGAAGGATGAGCTTCAAACACCTGCAATTAATTAGAAATCCAATGCAACAACAAAAATCTAGGCCAAACTCAACACATAAGACTCTTAATGCCAAATCAGAAGAATGGCTCCATCACAAAGAAAAGCCAAGAACTGTTACAACGATCTCCAAGAAACTGAGAATCTGAAGCTAGAATGAGAGGTAGAATAGAATGAGAGAGAGAATAGAATGAGAGAGTAGTAATGCTCCTGCAATAGAGTGATCAACCTGTGAATGTTGCATATATAGGTGACTGCATGAAGAATTCACCCTGATGTTTCCAAACTGGGCCAAAAGCTAGCCAATATCCCTCGCCCATGTATCAATTTGTCCACCTGTCATATGTCAATGCATGAAAACCTGCTAAAATTGGTTGAGCGCATCTTTCCCAAGCAATCTGGCCAAATCTAGGGGTTATCTTGAGGAGAATGGAGGTCGAATGGGTCAAAATTGGTTAGGTATGAAGAAGTTGTGGCCAAAAAGGTAAGAGGGGCGCATCTCATGGAGAGAAATAGGGCGCATGAGTGATAGAATGGAAGGAAAAGGAAGAAAAGGAAAAAGTGGAAAGCTAAAGCAGGAAAAGTGGAAAGCTGGGAAAAGAAAAAGATAAAACTTAAAGGCTAAAAGCTAAAGCTAAAGTAGAAAGGAGACAACTCGCCCAGTTTGACTTTTTGACTTGCTTTAGAATGCTTTATAACTTTGGGAAACTTCTTTACTTAGCCCAGTTTTCATTTAGCAAGTGTTGGGCGCCTTAGTGGACCCAATTTTAGGAGGAAAAGGACCCAGATTTAAGCGTGTTGGCCCCACATGGGTCGCCACCTCACCCTGCGACGTCATCACATGTGCCACCTCATCACCCAAAGCAAAGTTGTCCAAATACCATCAAGTTTATACTCATTGGAAACATAATTGGACAAGGAGTAAGAATATGTTGTCAAATAACTAAGGTGAGGGGTCAATAAGATCCTCATGGGCAAGAAGTGTCCCATAATGCTGCAAATCTCTCATACTCAAACCTAGAACTGAAAACTCATCCTGTAATAACTCGAAAATCATTGAAACAAGCTCTGAACTCAACACTTGTAAGAAACCATCCTCTGACTAACCAGAACAAGCATCAATGTGCCTGGAAGACCTCTGAATGATGGTCTTGTGCTATCAAGAAGAACCTCTGAATGCCATCCTGAAAGGATAGACTAGCCCTTTGACCATCCAAATCTCAAGGGTGAGATTTTGGGGTCAACAGGCACAGAAGACTTGGACATCTTCATTACACAGCACTTCCAAATCTGGAGAAAATGGTATGTGGCATGCCCTCTATTTCTCTTAATAAAAACAAAATTTGTAAAGGATACATGCTAGGTAAAAATATAAAGAAAGCATTTCCTAGCAGTGACAGCAGATCTCAGGGCATCTTAGATCTGGTTCACTCTGATGTATGTGGTCCCATGTCATCTTTCTCACTCAGTGGTTGTTTATATTATGTCATTTTTATTGATGATTACTCAAGAAAATGTTGGATCTATTTCCTTGAAGCAAAAAGTGACACATTTGATATGCTCAAAGAGTAGAAATCCTTTATTGAAGACCAGACAGGGAAACACATCAGAACCCTTAGAACAGACAATGGAGGAGAGGTTGAATCTCTCCAATTTGAGGATTTCTGCAAAGGAGTAGAAATCAAGAGACAATTGACCGTGCCATATAACCCTTAGCAAAATGGTGTTGCTGAGATAAAAAACAGGACAATTTGTGAGGCAACGAAAGCCATGATGTTTGAACAGGATCTGCCAAATTCTTTATGGGCAGAAGCTACCTCCACTGTCGTGTATATTCAGAACAGGTTTCCACATGCTATCTTGAAAGACAAGACTCCTGAAGAGGTCTTCTCATGAATCAAACCTGAAGTAGGGCTTCTAAGGATATTTGGATGTCCTGTATATATTCATGTCCCGAAGGAGAAGAGGACAAAGATGGAACCCTCGGGCAAGAAAGGGGTTTTTGTGGGGTACAGTGAGAACTCCAAGGCTTATAGGATTTATGTACCAGGTCAAAGGTAGATAGAGGTAAGCAGGGATGTGACTTTCCATGAGGAATTCGCATTCAAGAAATCCAGAGAGCTTCAACAGGATTCAGAAGCAGTTCGACCAGCTTCAACCTCTTCTAAAAGTGAAGAGTCAAATGTTCAGAGCAAGGTTGCGGGGGAGCGCCCCCCCCCCCCCCCCCCCCCCCCCCCCCCCCCCCCCC
>ML777817.1:1757301-1775741 GCA_009831015.1 Picea engelmannii
ATTAGACCTAATCCTCTTGTCCTTAGGTTTAAATTTCTCCAAGCCATTAGCTTCTCTCCATTTGACTCCATTAACCCAAGGCACTAGTCTAGAAGTACAACTTTCAGCTTTTGTGCTTAAATACTCTTTCAAACTCCTTTTTTTATTTGAAACCCTAACTAACCTAGCGTCTAACCCTAGCAGATTTACTAACCCTAACCCTAGGGTGACGTCTTAGCCTTTTTGAACTCTTGTTTGCTCCAAAAGTTTCGGCTAGGTCACCCCTTGATAGCCTTAGAGGTATTAAATATTTTCATTGGTTAAGATTGCAAAACGTTTACCTCTTTGCCTCTCAAACTAACCTAAACTTAGGGCTGACGTCATAGTGACAGCAGCAACATTATAGGTGACATCACACTTCTTTGATCCTTGCTTGGCCTGAAACGTTGTGACCTTTATCACCAATTTTTGATAGGTTTTGAGTTGGTAAACACATTTATATGCTTGATTGATAAAACGTTCTTCTCGTTACTTTTCAAAATTAACCTATTAATAGGACTGACGTCACCCTAATTCTGCATTTGTGACGCAGCAATAATATCTATATGAGCAGATTTATGATATGAATTGCATTGTGATATAATACAAGGTTTTGATCTTATACATTGAATGCCCATATCTCTTATGTATTTATTGAAGAAGTGTTATAAGTCATTTGTCTTTGTTTGGTAATCATTGACTTCGTCAATAATTACATCTAATCATTGCTCATATATATGTTGAAGATAGTCATTAATATTTGAAGTACTAACCACTGCAGCACATTTTAGTATTATTTGTCTTGTCTCGCAAACAGGTGCCCTTATCAGTGGAATATCTTCTTTGACTATCTCCTTCTTGGCAGTAATCTGTGAAAGGGAACCTTTATCTTGATTCTATAAACTTTAAAGCCCTCTCAGAACCCCAGATTACTAGGGACGTCTCCCTTGGGATTAGCCACCCTAAATAGAAAGAGCTCCCCATCGAGGTGACAGTGGGTGGGGAAGCTCCTGTTACGCCAATTTGAAGCCTTGACTCAAGCTACCTAAACCCTTCCTACAAACTATGCGATAACAATTCGGATACAGGTTCAGATTTGGTGGATCCCACCATGTATAGGTAGTTGATTGGATCATTGATGTATATGATCCATACCAGGCCAGATATATGCTATGCAATGTTTGCAATGAGTCAGTTCATGGTTGAACCGAGACAGAGACACTAGGTGGCAGCAAAGCACATCTTGAGATATCTCAGAGGGAACATTACCTATGGTTTGAGATATATATCCAGTAGTGGTCTATTTCTGCATGGGTATGCAGATGCTAACTGGGCAGGAAGCCCAGTGGACCGAAAGAGTACTTCTGGATACTGCTTCAGTTTGGGACCCGCTATGATCTCTTGATCAAGTCGGAAACATGGATCCATTGCACAGAGTACAGCAAAGGCTGAGTACATTGCAGCAAGTGATACTAGCAAGGAAGCAGTATGGCTCAGAAAATTAGTTTCTGGGTTGTTTGGTGACAAGCTCGAGACGACGGTGGTTCACTGTGATAATCAAAGTTGCATAAAACTGACAGAGAACCCAGTATTTCACGACAAGTCAAAACATATTGACATGAATTACCACTACATTCGACACTTGGTCCAAAGAAAAATTGTAAAGCTACAGTACATAGCCACGAGCGAGCAAGTAGTTGATATCCTGACCAAGCCATTTCCGTTGAGACAGTTTGTGCAGCTGAGAGGCAAGCTTGGTGTGGCTGAGAATGACTCCCTCGCTGAAAGGGAGTGTTAAATTTGGTAGCATCGACAGTCAGTCTCCAATGAGAGGCCATATGGGCCACCCAGAGGCTAGCCAGGGAGATTTGGAGAATCAACCGGTATTGTGAGGTATTGACAAAAGCCAGGGGGGACATACAACCTCTGTGAGTCAAACCAAAAGTTAGGATGAACGAGATGCTATGTAAGACTAATGCAAAAGTCAAGGGGAGCGTACAACCTCTGTGAGCATAGACAGTCTCGTGCAAAAGTCAAGGGGAACATACAACCTCTGTGAGCATAGATAGACTAGTGCAAAAGTCAAGGGGAACGTACAACCTCTGTGAGCCTAGTCAAGCCTTGTGAGACATGAGCAAAAGTCAAGGCATCTAGCAAAAGTTAGGTTGAACATAAAATTCTTATGAGCTAGAAACAAACGATCTTCATTACATTGCAAATAATGTAAATGTGTTGATTTAGTGCGTTGGCACGTATGACATAATCCACCATGAAGAAATTCGAATTGCCATGTAATAAGTCGAGTTGTATAAGAGTCAAGTTGAATGAGTTGTAAAAGTCAAAGTTGCATGTCTAGGTCAAAGTCAAGTTGTCACGCTTTTGTTGCATGTCGCATGTTGCATGTTCCATATCGCATGTTGCATGTTGCATGCATGCATGTATAGTTGCATGTTGCATGCGTGACATGTGAATGCTCAGTTAGTTCGCATGCTTTGCCAAGTCACAAGGGCGAGTTGTATTCTTAATTGAAGTGTAAAGTGAAGTTCTAAATTCGAACTCAGGTGTAAATCTGAGTTATGACTAGCATGCAAACTAGTTTCTAATTCGAGCCCTCTCCTTCACCTCTCCATTCCTATATAAGCAGAGGTTGACCCTCCCTCTTGTCATTGTGTTTTGTAGTGTGAGGGTGTGAGTGCTTGTTTAATGTGTTGATGTATATCAGTATTAAAAGGCAATGAGTGCGTGTTACAGTGTTGATAGATATATCAGTGTTAGTAGATATCTGTGTTATGCAGTGTAAGGTTGTTAGGAGAGGCAGCTTATCAGTCCAGAAAGGCAGCGTATATCTCTGTTAGGAGAGGCAGCATATCATTCCAGAAAGGCAACGTATATCTCTGTTAGGAGAGGTTGCATATATCTTTGTTTGGAAAGGTTGCATATCAATCCAGAAAAGGCAGCAAAACAGCACTCAGGCAGCGCATAGTTTCTTCCACAATGTTGGTCGATAACAAGAGATTGTATCAGCAAAGTCTCTCTACTTCTACAGGTCATTCAATCTGGTCTAAGTCGTCTTGGGTTTGGGAGCAAGCACCTTTTAACCTCGCTAAGGATCCGTTATGGCAGGTGCGGAACACCCTGGGCTAAGAAAGCTCGGGGGATAAACTAATAAGAAAGACTCAGAAATAAGAGAAAGCAATATGTGATAACCAAGCCAATCGAAGCAAGCAATACATGATAAGCAGTGATACCAGGTTACGGCCCCCACGTACCAACAAGCTCATTTAAGAGTAGAATTTCATGGTGGATATTTGTAAGTGATCATACTTTATTAATGCAATAAAAGGAGATTGTTTGTTGGGGTTTTTCTCCCTGTATAGATTTTCCCCAGGGTACATCTGTTGTGATCTTGCATGTTGGTAAATTCTTATGACTATTGTTGTTCTGGTTTATGAATGATGTTAGGCTAAGTTCAAAGTACAGTCAGAATTTAAAGAATAATCCGCATATTATATCAAGCTCATAATTTAACAAAGCCAAGGGGGGTAGTCCCTAAAAATAACTAAGGCTAAGTAAGCTAAGTACAAAAAGGAAATCTAAGAGTTTATTCAAAGCAAGAGCAAAGTACAAGTAAATCTATTCTAGCAGCATATATGACATGACACAATAGAATTTGCTTATGATAAAGATATAAAGCATGTAAAGTACTTACATTTAAAAGATACAATATTGAAAGCAGATACAAATCCTTGAAAGATAAATGATAAGCAATATAAAGACCAGTGCCAATAATGTAAAGGTTGTTGAAAGTTGTATGTAATGCTGCTGAAATGAAGATGTGTTGTGAATGCTCTTGACAATTTTATTATTAAGGTGAGTTGTTTAGTTCGTGGGTTTATTGTTAAGTGACTTGATAGTGCAAGTCCACTTATGAGTGCAAAGTATGTGCAAGTGATTGCAAAAAATAAACATAATCTAAATGTTTGTCCCTCTATAAGTTATCCCTTAATTGGGTACAAGAAACAATGTCGAAGGTCCAACACGGGGAGAACCTAGATCTCAAAGTTCTCGTCTGACTTCACACACAAGTTCGTTTGTAGGATCCCAATTTAGCAATAACTACTATCGGATTGTTCTATTAAAACTAAATCCACACTGACCAGTCCCCGTTCTGATGTACTCAACACCTCAGATCAAGCAAAAGCTCACAAACAAAGAGACAGAGCAATACTAAGGGAAGCTAAGGGGATGGTTTATTTGCTAACTTTGAAATTGCAAAAATGAAATCTACTTTAATCTAAGAAATGAAACTACTCTAACGTTTTGCGGTACTATGATTGATTTTATGGTTTATTTTATCTTTTTAAATTAGTGGAACTTGAAAGCATAAGTAAAATGGAACAAAAAGGTAATCACACAAAAGGACACCGATCCCCCCACGGGGAATTAAGACTGGGCACTGTGTAGCACACTGATTTTATTGATGTTACAATGATCTTTTTTGGGTATGCTTGTGATCCTTATAAAATGCAGATCAACAAGCTTTACAAGTTTTCAGGAATTTATTATGAAAGAGGAAAGTTGTTCCCGGATGTCCTGGATGGTCCAAATCTTCAAAATTTGACTAGCATCTCCTACTATCTGTTCACCAAACCTGCAAAAACGGCAAGCTAAATATGACAAAAGACGCCCAAAAACACTTTGAACGTGTCTTTGAAAAATGTTAGAAAAAACCCAAAATTAACTAAGCTAAAAAAATGTACAAAGCTAGCAAGATTTTAACAAGGAAAGCAAGCTAAAGGCTAGCTTCCTTGGTGTCTTTTGTTTGCTGTTTTAGGACAGCAAACAATTTGCACTTAAGAACTGCTGAATATGAAATTAGAAGCTCAAAATTGAATCTACCTTCTAGCCTTAAATTGTTTCTTTTAAAAATTAGCGAAAAGGATGGATTTACACAAGCTAGATCTATTGAAAAAATAAGACTTTTGTAAAATCAAATCTAGATCTACTTGTATTTAGCATGCAATGACAAGTTGCTTTAGATCTAACTTTGAAATAACAAACTTAAGCCTTGCATGTATGAAAGTAACCAAAAGAAGATTGTTTAAAAGAATTTGAGAAAGAGAGAGCAAAAGAGTTTTGTTCAAGATTGAATCCTTGGGCTATGGAGTCCTTTGAGAAATGGTTGAGGGATTCTTGCTCCAAAATATCTTGAAGATGGGTGAAGTATTGCACTCAAATGCTTCACCACTCCAAGCTTGAGAACCTGTGAAAGACAATTCTTGCCAACAAATTTCGTTAAGCATGTAATTTCCCTACAAATGAAAACTAGAAAACATGCATATTAGCATAAAGAAACATGAAATCTATATTCGCAAATGTGAAGGAAAACAAGATCATATATAAACAACCTAGTTCAAATAGATCTTACATCCAAGGGACATATTAAGAAATTGGAAAGAAAGATAGCTAATCTACAAGTACCTCAAATATACACATGAACAATTTGCATCCACACCATGAACACCATCCACAAATGACCTCCAAAGTCTTTTATTCAATTCTCAAGAGAGTTTACAATAGTAGCATTACAACACAAGTATTCTTTCCCCAAGGTCCAACTCTTGAAGATGAGGGGGGTCTCCTTTCTTATATAGCATGAGAAGGTGATGTTTCCAAATCATGAGGGCGAGTCATCTCAAGGAAAAACGTGATGTTTCCAAAGCACAAGGGCGAATCACCTCTAGGCAAAAGAGTGATGTTTCCAAAGAACAAAAGCACACATGTCATCTCAAGTAAAAAGCGTGATGTTTCCAAAGCACAGGGGCACACATGTCAAGGGAAAAAGCGTGATAAAGAGGAAGATGCACCTTCTTTCATTGGGATTTCCACTATATGACAAATCACTCCAGTTAAGTCGCCTTTCACTTGAGACAACTCGCCACCACTTGAGAGAACTACAGATACAAGGAAAACATGTCCCAGACATGTTTCCTTGATTTAAGGATTGCTGATTTTTTCCTTTTCTTTATCTTTTTATTCACACTTTTTGAGAGAAATCGGTTTTTAATGGGTAAAAACCAATAATCTTCCTCGACAAGGTGGTACATAGGTAAAGTGAGTACTTTGAGTTAGAAAATGAATACCCCTAAGGCATACAATGCCTCCTAGTACTAGTTATTTAACTTATACATCATTTACAATTAAAATATCTCGTTTGCGAAAAAAAAAATATTTGCTGAAAACATTTTAGGGGGACTTAGCGCATTTCCATATGACTCAAAAATGATGACTATCATGGTAATATACATTAGACACTAGACTTACACAACACACAAAGGCCTAGCCACTAGGACTAAGGACATACTCCATCTTTGGAGGAGATTGAGTTAAAAAACTTAAAAATTATAACTTGCTTGTAAGGCAGCAAGATATAATTAGAAAGTAAAAAAAACACTCTAGAGTAATGTACTAATGACCAAGTCCTAGGGGCTAAGCCTTTTACAAAGTTCATCATGCTAGCTCATCTTATTACAATTCCCCATGCGGGTATGGAAAATGCAAGAGAAGAAGAAGAAGAAAAGGGGCCATAATGGCCGACTGGACTTCTGAACTCTGAATTTGAACAAGTATATTGTTCAACTTTGGCAGCTCAACTACAAGTCCATCCTAGTGGAACTTGGTGGGTAACAATACCCAAAGATGGCACAAACATCGAATTAGGCTCGCGGGCCAAGAGATTTTCATCAAACTTAACATCTCTTCTAATAATTATTTCATTGGAATGAGATTGAAAAAGTTTGTGACCCTTTCCATCTTCAAAATATCCAACAAAAATGCACTTCTCACTTTTAGGCTGTAATTCTTTCCTTTTCTCATCGGGAATGTGAGCCCATGCTTTACTACCAAATGCACGAAAGTGGTTGACATCTAGCTTAATTTTAATCCATGTTTTTTTTGGTGTTATATTTTTTAAAGCCTTTGTGGGAGTGCAATTTACTATGTAATTGGCACAATTGATGGCTTTTGTCCAATAATGTAAACTTAAATTCTTAGATTGGATCATACAATTTGCCATTTCCTTTAATGTGCACTTTTTTCTCTCAACAACACCATTTTGTTGTGAGGTATATGGAACAATATGTTGCATCTAAATGCCCTGTGCAGTGCAGTAAGTTGTAAATTTGTTGTTCACATATTCACCTCCACTATCTGTTCTTAACCTTTGAAGTTGATGTCCAAATTGTTTTTCTACAAGGGCCTTGTAGGCCAAAAATATGTTAAAAACTTCACTCTTAAGTTTTAAAATATAAACTCAAGTGCATCGGAAAAGTCATCAATTAAAGTTAGGAAGTACTTAAACCTAGAGAAAGAAGGAGAAGAAAGCAGACCACACAAATCACTATGAACAAGATGCAAAGGAGCCAAGGCATGCTAAGAGGCACATTTGTCAAAATTGTCCCGATAGTGTTTGTCAAGAACACAGCCGGCACAAACACCATCTCTACAAGAAACAAGAGGAAGACCAGTCACCATATTTTGATTAATAGTTGTTGCAATGAGCGATAGTTTAGATGACCAAAGCGCTCATGCCAAAGTTTGCTCAAGTCATCGCAATGAGAAATAAAAACTGATGGAAAAAGTTAAAACTCAAAGTTGTCAAATTTGTACAACCTGGTAATATCATCAACAATTACAGGGACTAGGACATGCTTAGGATCTTTTAAATCCTTGATTACAACTTGGTGAGGTGAAAACTCTATTGTTTTACCTTCACCAGAATGAGTAATTTGATTACAACTTGGTGAGGTGAAAACTCTATTGTTTTAGCTTCACCAAAATGAGTGATCTGATATACTAATAGAAGGTTGTGGGAAAGACTTGGAACACATAATAAATCATTGAAATGACCATTATCATCCTAAATTGTTCCAAACCCTGCAACACTCAGAGATCTATCATCGCCAACAAATATTTATTTGGTGTTACATTCATTAAGAGCAGAAAAATGGCTTTATTCTTAGCCATATGATAAGATGCTCCATAATCAATAAGCCACTCATTAGAAGAAGTAGATGTTGCATGGAAGGAAAAACCAAAAGCAAAAAGTGCAGAAAGCACATGTCCATGAGAGTTAAAATCAAGATTGATGTTTTTCTTCTTTGTTGTTGCTTCTAATGCTTCCATCTTTTTAAAACATTTAGACTCTAAATGACCATCTGGCCCACAAAAATTGCAATGCTTGTCAGTTTTCTTACTTTTTGATTTTGGTCTTTTGCCACCATTGGGAGTAGAAGTTGGTTGAGATGGTTTGGGACCCTTGTTTTGCTTGTTGTTGCAAGGATATTGCTTCGTTGTATGCTTAGTTTTATCTTTATGTTAGGCCACTAGGGATTTATTGGATGTACCTATAGTGTTGATCACTCCAAGATGCAGGAGCTTGTCTTGCTCTCCAATCAGAGAATCACAAAAAGACTCAAGAGAGGGTTCTATGTATGAATCCCCTAGAGCTTCTCTGGTGGCATATAAAGTAGATACAAACACAGAATATGCAGTACCAAGCTTAGCAAGAATAACATATATACATCGGTCATCTTTCATGTATATTTCACATTCTTTAAGTAAAAATCTAAGTGTTTTGAACTTAGATAAATAATCTTCAATGCAAGGAAAATCATTAGGATGTAAAGACATTATCTGATTCTCAAGCTAGTGGGCTCAAATCACATTATGTTTACCAAATATCTTATTCATCTTATCCCAAGCTTCATCCGGATCATCAATTCTTTGAATATGAAACCACAAATTAAAAAGAGACAAACATGCTAATTAATCCACATGCTTCGTCATTTTTATTATCCCATTTGGTTTTCTTTTCAACATCAGTGGGGGCTTTTCCTTTTCCCAAAGTAATCCAATACAGTCCTTTACTTCATAGTGAATCTTCCATATGGAAAGCTCTTGAAAAAATAGGCAATTTTAGAAGAAAAAAAAAACACGGAAAATGGACTTTGGAAGTGAAAATTATGCTCTTTTTAAAAAAGCATAAACGATACCCAAAGTGACACGTGGCAAGTAGAAGTTGGCCCACGTGGTGATGGATGCACAATGAGGTGGTTGAGTAAAAACAATTCCCCTCCTCTAACTTTGCCTAGAAGCTCACTTTTACAAATAAGTTGCTTATAAAGTGACCCAATTTTATAGAGTAAGTGAGAATCAATTTTGCAATGAAGTTATCTTATAAATTAAAGTTGCATGCAAAAAGTAACTAAAAAAGAGAATAACAAAGTTCCTTTATAGTGATTCACTTTTATAATTTAAGTCAAATGTGTAGAGTTTTTGAGGCCCTATGAGGTTGTCACCTAAGGTCTGTCCTTGACCTTAGTATGGCTCTAAGTTTCAACTATGTGGTTGTCTTTTCTTTCTGTTTTAGGACAGCAAACAGTTACCAAACTTTCTGCTCAATATTTGATGGTTAAGTGCTCTTTTAAGGTGCCCTTGCAAGTGTTTTATTTACTCAATGTTAGCACATGCAATATACATTAAAACACATAACACTACCTCTAGATCTTGAACTTTAAAATGATGATCTACACTTCTAAGCATGCATAAATTTGACACATAGATTTTTGGTCAACATGACCCTGGAAAAACCGCCCCATGGGGAAAACCAGTTTGGAGCAGATATATATAGAAGGCCTCAAAGCAAAATGTACAACACAGGAAACATAAACAAGTGAACCTGGTACAATAGCAACCACTCTTTGGTGCCTTGGAGATCCTCGAAGACTTTCCCACAAGCCTTGTGAAGTAAGGCGCCCCTTGCCTTGGTGAGCCTTTCTTCCTCTTGCTTGCTTTGTCTTTATCTTGATCCTTTGCTTTGCCTTTGTTTTTGCTTGCCTCTGAACTTGCCTTGTTTTTGTCCTTTCCTTTGAAGTAGCATTCCTCTCAACAGAAAAACCTCCTCTAAGTGATGGTGTGCCCCTCCTCTCAAGTGTGCCCCCCACACATGCAAAAAACTCAAATAGATCCCTCTTCTTCACCCTTGCGCCCTCTACTCCCTAGAGTGGCTAAGCAAGTGAAGTGGACTCTCTCCAAGAAGGAAGAACCTCCCACGAGCTAGAGGAGAGCTTTCTCCTCTCAAGAATGCGCCTCTCCTCCTAGCAAATGCGCCCCTCCTCCATAAATGCGCCCTCCTCCTAGATATGTGTGCCCTCGCTCCCAATCGCATGCGCCCTCTTCCTGGAAATGGCTAAGACTCCATGGATGACCTCTCCAAGCAAGCTCCTCAAGTCAACAAAGGTTTCTCCTCAAACCCTCATGCAAGTGCGCCCTCCTCTCCTTAAGAAATGCGCCCTAGCTCTCCCCCTCTTCTCTTCTCACAAGTGAAGAATAAGCTCATAAATGCACTATACCCTCCTTTAGCCAAGCCCTAAAAGATCAATGGCCTGCATCCAATCTAGCCAAGTCTAACAAATGGGTGAGATCTCATCCAAAAATCTCACTAAGGAAACCCACTTTCCTTAGTTGCTTTATGTCTATTAATTCACCCACTTTGTGAATTAATTGTCACTTTAATGATTAAGTGACATATTTCACTTTTGACTTAAATCTCCTAAGTCAAAGTGAAATTAGAATCATAAAGTAAAATACAAGGGTAATAGCTGTTGATATTATGGTAGCTGTGGGAGGTATTTACCTCCACATGTAAACCTAAAGAGAATAGAATATTCCGGGAAGCAAGAAGAAACCCTAATGAGTTGGTTAATAACCCTAGAAGATAAGTCGGCTCAAGAGGATAATTTGCATTAGGTTATTGGCTTCCAAGAGAAGAAGTCGGCCAAAAGAAATAATATATAATGAGTAAATAGGTATCCAGAATGAGAAGACAGCCCAGACAGTTAGCCAGAATTAGTATAAATACAGGAGGCCAGTCTTCATTCTGGCAGGCATTCTCAGAATTGTAGAGCAACACTTGTGCGCACTGCAGTTGCCCAATTTGTGCTCAAGTTTGGAGGAGAGTTGTCGTTGCAGCTGCTGCAGCTAGCAGATTTCGGTTTTGGCTTGGACTATCTCTTGGTTATGGTTTGGACTATGTGATCAGCTCTTGTTTGGTGCGCTATCCTTGGGGAAAGGTGCGCTACCCTTTGTTTGGCTATCCAGCCTAGGGTTTGCTTCCGAAATGATTCTCTATCAAGGTTAAGGTGCTCGAAGGGTGGCTTCGACCTATGGTTGGGTGACAATAGTGATATTGTCAATGGTAAAACAAGCACATCCATTATATTCTAACAGGTTATGGGCCCACACCTCCTTCATTCAGTCTAACCGCTGGAAGGAAGCATAGCCATAAGGATATTAAGCTCGTTGAAGAACTGTAGCTAGGGTTTCTAGTAGGAGCAGTCACCAAAGCACTATCGCTAGGGTTACTAGCAAGTGCAGTTGCAGAAACCCTAATCCTCTCATTGAGGCACCTTAAGTGAAGGGATTGACCTAATTTTCGAATAGACCAATGCGCCCTAGCCTAGCGCATCTCCTGGTACTCTCAGCAAGCCAAGACGTCAAGTTTGAGTTTTTGGTCAAATCTAGGGTTGACCAAGTCAAAGCAGCCATGACTTACTCTATGAAGTCAGAAAACAAGTTAGATGGAGCTTCTAACTTCAGAGCGTGGAAGACAAGGATTGACCTCATCCTTGCCAAGAATAAAGTGTTGGATATCGTGAAAGGAAAGATCGTGAAACCAGAGTTTGAAGAAGGAAAAGAAAAAGAACCGCAGAACATTGCAATTATGGAAAAGTTCAAAGACGGTGACATCAATGCCATGAGTATCATAGTGGACTCTATAAAAGATCACTTGATACCCTACATCTCCCATCTTGACTCATCGAAGAAGATATACGATGCCCTAACAAATCTCTTCTAAAGAAAAACATGAGGAAGAACATGAAGATTCCAAGAAAGAAAGAGAAGCCAGAACAACCAGTCATTGTATCGAGAATCACAAGATTACCAGCCTAATATGAACTCACTAAAAGCAATCAAGCAAAGGAACTGAAAGTTGTGATGAAGAACAATGTATATGAATGCAAGCATTGCAAGATCCAGAACTAGAGGTTCTCCCGGATGAAGGGAGAAGACTATGATGATTACTTGTTCTAGTAAACCAGACATACCTCTACATGAGTCATTATATCATCCGCGATATCCATGGGTTGGAGTTCTACATCAGATGAATGCAAAGTCTGTTCTGCAGAGCAATTGAACAAAGAGCATATGAAGAGCAACCTCAAGGCTTTGAGGCATACCAGGAAGAGACCCTTATATGCAGATGGAAGAAGACAACTTGATGGAGAACCTCCAATGCACAGCAGAAGCGTGGTGAAGATTTTCTATAACAGAGATATTGTATCAAAATGATTACTCAGAAGATCAGGATGATGGATTGTCAATCGATGCCAAAGATCTCATGATGACAGAAGAAGTGCCACATGGATATGTTCCAATTTGACCCTTGCCACGATGTTGTGAGCTAGCAAAGAGGAATCCAACAATGATATACTTTATTGATCAGAGCTATATGAAGCCTTCAGAGAAAACCAGTGTTCCAGACCGAAGTACATTTGAGATCAAGCATTACATTCTCCGTGATGAAGTCCAAGAAAGGAGAAAGTGGTTCTCCAATATATATCTCCACAGATGAGCAGATAAACAGACATTTTGGTAAAGCTTCTTGAAGAAAATTGATGTCCCCAATCAGGTTTCAATCACTCCTTATCACTCTCATAGTTTAATGCCCAGGCCATAATCAAAAAATTTATCTTATGACAATTATTAAATTCTAGTTTTCTTCCCTCTTGACCTTCCATATACCCAAAGTGCCTTTTGGGTGTCCACATGATCCAAAGGCTCATAATTAATTAGATCAACGGTGGAAAATAAAGTGCACATGAAATTCACTTTTTAATAATTAATTCACCCAACTTAAATAAAAGACCCACTTAGTCTTTTATTTCCTAAGTCACTTTCACTTTATGAAATAAAAGGGTTTTATATTAAAGTGATCACATTTCCCTAGGCAAAGAGACCAAGCCTAAGGAACACCACTTGCCTCGGTATAAAAATTAACACTCCCTGTTACCGAGGAAGGTGTTACTTACCACCCCCGTCTTGTCCCTGAAATAAACATGCTTTCCTCTTGGAAGAGACTTTGTGAGGATATCAACCACCTGCTCATTTGTAGACACATTTTCAAGCTTCACAGCTCTGAAAATGATCACGAATGAAGTGATATCGGATCTCAATGTGTTTGGACTGATCATGAAATACTGGATTCTCTATGAGTTTTAAACAACTCTGATTGTCGCAATAAATCATCGTAGGCTCCAATTCCTGTCCGAACAAACCTGTCAACAATTTGTGAAGCCAAATGGCCTCACAAGAGGCTTGGCTCGCAGCCATATACTCTGCTTCAGTTGAGCTCAAAGCAACAGACTTATGCTTTCGACTAAGCCATGATACAATAGCCGAACCCAATCCAAAACAACCTGATGTGCTTTTCCTGTCTGAAACTGAACCTGCCCAATCTGAATCTATAAACCCTGCGAGTTTCACTCCATCACTACGAACATAATCCAGACCATAGACAATAGTGCCCATAAAATACCAAAGCACATGCTTTGCAGCTGTCCAGTGTACTCTCATGGGCTCCACCACAAACTAACTGAGAGTATTAACTGCAAAACAAATATCTAGTCGAGTATTGACCAAATACATCAAGGAACCAATGAGTTGACGATATAAAGTAGGATCCACCAACTCGGAATCAGAAGAATAAAGCTCCTTCCCATTGGTGGCCATGGGAGTGGACATGGATTTGCAATCACCCATGTGGAATCTGCTGAGAATATCAACTATATATTTTCCCTGTCCCAGGAAGATATGCCCCTCTTCCTGCCAGACCTCCAATCCCAGAAAGTAATGCATCAACCCAATATCCTTCATGTCAAACTCTAAGGCAAGATCCCTCTTGCAACCATCAATAAGTTTCTCTGCACCTGTAATGAACAAATCATCAACATAGAGAATAAGCATAAGCATCTCACCATCAACAACGATGTAATACAAGTTGGGGTTTGCATCACACTTCATGAAACCTATCTCCTACAAGTACGCATCAATGCAAGAATACCAAGCTCTGGGAGCTTGCTTCAGACCATACAACGCCTTTTTCAAGCGACAAACATGGGACTCTCAACTGTAAGCCTCGAATCCAAGTGACTGCTCAAAATAAATCTCCTCCTGAATAATGTCATGGAGAAAGGCGGTTTTGACATCCATCTGATGTATCTTCCACCCCATCTCTACTGCAATCAAAATGACAGACCGAATCGAAGTATATTGAGCTACGGGAGCGAAGGTCTCACTGTAATCAACTCCCTCTCTCTGTGAAAACCCTCTCGCCACAAATCAAGACTTACTTTTCAATGCTTCCATCCGCAGCATACTTTATCTTATAAAGCCATTTGGAGGATATCACTGATTTCCCATCAGGCCTGGATACAACCTCCCACACATCATTTTGCATGATGGATGCATACTCCTCCACCATGGCTTCCCTCCAAACCTGTAGTGTGGTTGCCTCCTCATAGCTAGAAGGCTCGAACTTTGTAATACCTGTCACCATCGCTACATAATTGCAAAATCTCTCCGGTGGCCTGCTCTCCCTGGTGGCATTTCTCGGATTCCCTACTGTCTCAGCTTCTTTCAAGGTGTCCTGAAGCCACTTGGGCTTTCTCTTCCCTGAAATAGCCTCCTCAACCTCACCCGAAGAAGATATCCCTGAAAGCTGACCAACTGAGCCCGGTGACCCAGTACTCTGAACAACTGCACCTGTGCCTGTAGAACCTGAAGTGTCATGTGAACTGTCAACTAGAGGACTAAACTGTGAAGTGCTCGACGAGCTAACCTGTAGACTGCCCTATGAGCCAATCTGTGTTGTGACCACTGGTGATCCTGTAATCCCTAACACCCCAGTGCCTCCCGTGATAGAACTCTGAGTCCCAACTCCTTGTACTTGACTTCCCTACTGCTGGGAAGTCGAAGGTTGTCTCTCCTCTAACTCTCGTGACCTCCTGCAAGCCCTCTCCTCCTCAAACTTCACATCCCTCCAAACAACCACCCTCCTGAATGCATGAATGTAAAACCAGTAGGCTTTAGAAGTCTCACTGTAACCCACAAGTAAACCCTTTTCAGCTGTGGGTTCCATCTTCGTCCTCTTCTCTTTGGGAACATGAGAGAAAGTGATACATCCAAAAATCCTCAAATGCTCAACCGGAGGCTTCTACCCAATAAAAACCTCCTCAGGAGTCATATCCCCAACTGCCCTGTGAGGACTCTGATTCTGCAGGTAAACTGCAGTGTTGCAAGCTTCAGCCCACAAGAACAAAGGTAATCCCTGGTCATGAATCATCGATCTGGCAGCTCCAATTATCGAACTATTCTTCCTCTCTGCAACCCCATTCTGCTCAGGGTTGTAAGGAACTGTCATCTCCCTTTTTATGCCCTCCGTAGCACAGAAATCAATGAACTCATTTGAGGCATACTCACCTCCATTGTCAGGTCTCAATACTTTGATTTTCTTTCCTGTCTGGTTCTCAACAAGAGCTTTAAACTCTTGGAACCGTGCAAAGACCTCATCCTTATGCCTCAGGAAATAATCCAGGTCTTCCTGGAGTGGTCATCACTGAACAATACATAGTACTCATGACCTCTCAGTGATGGAGAAGACATCATGCCACTAACATCCAAATGAATCAAGTCAAGGATACCTGTAGTCCTGCTATCTCGTCCTGGAAATGGAGCCTTGGTGTACTTGCCCAAAGCACACCCCCTACACACATCATCATGCTCAATGCTAAACTCCGGGATACCTGTGGTGATCTCCCTAGCAATCCTCAAAGCTCCATGATGCAAATGCCCCATCCTCCTGTGCCATAGCTCACGTAAATCTCTGTTGTTGGTCGTGCACACAAATGCCCCTGATGCCTCCCATATCATCTTGTACATCCTCTCGCATCGAACTCCAATGACTTTTGCCTCTGAAATGTTACCTCCCTTTGGATAAAGGAGTACATGCCTATCTCTAAAATCACCACATATCCTTTGTCCTCGATACAAGACACTGAAACAAGATTCTTCTTAAGGCCTGGAACATACAATACTTCTAGCAACTTCAGAGGATGTAAGGACTCCCTCTGAAAAGCCACCGTGTCAATCCCAGCAACGCTCACAACTCGGTTGTCTCCCAAAACAATGTCCAGTTCATGAGTCTGTTGTCTAAGCTCTGTAAATTGCTCACAAACACCTGCCATGTGGTGAGAAGCACCACTGTCAATATACCACAGTGTGGGAGATACTGAGCTACCTGACTGCTCTGCCATAAAGGCAAAGTCCTGATCAAATCTCGAAGAGAAATCATCCACCTCTGTTGAAGCTGCCATGTTCTAAGTCTTCTTCTTCTTCCTCTCAGGACACATCACTGCATTGTGTCCCATCTTTTGGCAGCACCAACATTTTACTTTGCTAAGGTCTTTCTCCCCCTTTCTCTTTGGTTTTCCCTGCTGCTTACCTGGACTTGTGGGTCCTTGAGTCTTAGGCTTCCCCTTCCTCCATTTGGCCGAAAGAACCACATTCTCCTCCTCCTCCTTGGCACTAGATGAGTTGTCCTGTAGATAGCCTCTTCGGGTCTCCTCTTGAATGAAATCGTCCCAAAGCCTTTCCCAGGAAGGCAATTTCTCACGCCCCACAATCGCCTGAACAAACATAGCCCATGGTTTTGACACACCATTCAAGGTTGTCCGAACAAGCTCTGCGTCTCCCACTGCCTCCCCAACTACTGACAACCCATCCCTTACTTGTGTGATTTGAGTAAGGTATGAAGTGACACCTTCACTCTTGGCCATCCGGATACTTTTCATCTTTTCCCTCAACACCATCTTCCTGTTCTCATTTGTGCTCTGATACATGCGAGTCAAAGCATCCCACATCTGATATGCATGCCCTTTACTGCTGACATGTGAAACTACATGGTCTTTTATGGCATCAAGAATGATCCTTTTCGCCTTAACATCCTTTTTATTGAAGACTGCTAATGTTGTTGCATCTCTGGGTACTACAACAGGTTTCGTTGAAGTACTTTCAACAATGTCCCAAAGTTCATTTTCTTGAAAAAGTAAAATGATTATTGCCTTCCATGGGCAGAAATTTCCTTCCCCTTCTAGCCTATCCTCCCACCTCAAACCTGTAGCCATACTGTTGAAGAAAACAAGCCCAAACCTCCTCTCAACAAATCTGCCCACAAAATTTTACTACTGATATAAAATTTCTGAGTATTAATAACTCACTTCCCAGCTGTTTTAAGGTTGTTCCAGTCACCAATGCTATGATACCATGAAGAAAATTGATGTCCCCAATCAGGTTTCAATCACTCCTTATCACTCCCATAGTTTAATGCCCAGCCCATAATCAAAAAATTTATCTTATGACAATTATTAAATTCTGGAAATGAAATTGTTGAATTTGAAACACAAGAGACAACTTCTTTGACTGGAAATTAAATGCAGAAATAACACAGCAATAAACAACCACAGTACACAGGAAATTTTGGTCCAACAATGACCCAGGAAAAACCCCCAGTGTGGGGGAAACCTGTTCTTCTGAGAGGGCAGCTTCTTTTATTAATTTGCAAACATCTGGAGATTACATTTGCAGCAGAAAATTAAATACACAGCAGAGATAACTTATCTCTCTTTTCCAAGACAGAAATTTTCTGGAAAATCGTGCCAATCAACCTCCTCGATTTCTTAGCCAACTTACTCAGAAATTCCGTACGTTGTACGGTACGAACTTCGATTTCTGTGCAGGCTGTACGGATCCGTACTGCCGTACGGATTCAATAACTGCTGTACGGATGCCTCGATTTATGTGCAGATTTCTCCTCGATTTTTGTGCAGGCAGAAAAAATCCGTATTGTATGGACAGGTTATGGAAGAATTTAATGCTGGTATTTGCCTCGATTTTCGTGCCCTCCTTTGCATGGAAATCCGTGCCACTCTTTTCTAGAAATGCTTCTTCTTCCTACTCTCCAATCTGCTCTCTCTTCAGCGAATGCCGAATGCTTGTGAAATTATCTCTCAATGAAGTCATGAGAGATATTTAATGGTCTCTTTATTCCCTCTTGACCTTCCATATACCCAAAGTGACTTTTGGGTGTCCACATGATCCAAGGGCTCATAATTAATTAGATCAACGGTGGAAAATAAAGTGCACATGAAATTCACTTTTTAATAATTAATTCACCCAACTTAAATAAAAGACCCACTTAGTCTTTTATTTCCTAAGTCACTTTCACTTTATGAAATAAAAGGGTT
>ML777817.1:1775921-1814384 GCA_009831015.1 Picea engelmannii
ACAGCGATTTACCATTGTGGTTAACATGGGGAATGGTTCGTTTTGGAGGTTGGTGCAGGACAGTCATTTCCTTAGGAAATGGTCCAGACGGTCATTCCTTAGGGCAGATTCATTCTCTCCAGGTTGCACTTTGTTTAGTGTCGGAGGAATGACCCAGGGTGGGGAATCGTCCAGGTTCAACAATCGGGGACAGACATTCCTTAGGGCAGACTCATTCTCTCCAAGTTACACTTTGTCTAGTGTCGAAGGAATGGACCAGGGTGGGGAATGGTCCAAGCTCAGAAATCAGGACAGTTATTCTTCCTTGCTTGAGAAGAATAGTCCAAATAGCTCATCACTGATGTTTGACCTTTTGAGGGCAGATGCTCTTCCAAGATCTCACAGATGTGAGTGGAAGAATGGCCCAGATGATTCAGTTTATATCATAACATTGTTTCTGTGCAGGTTGATATCAGATGATTGTTATGAAGACTGTATGTGTTCCACTGTTTGTGACTATACGTCACTGATCAAGTACCTGTGTGCTACTTGGTGTGGTAGTGTACCACTGGATTGTAGTTGTGTACTACTATGGATAGACACAGTTGTGTTCTATTGAATGATATTGTTATGATTGCTTTGAAGACTATCAACAGTGTTGGAAATGATTATCAGCTAGATGGATGATCAATGGACAGAGATTTCCCAGACGGAAAATGGTCCAGGACATTTATTCTTCTACGACATATGTCTGGATTAGAAGAATGGTTCTTGTGTCACTCTATGGAGTGAGTGACTTATCCAGCATCATGTCTAATTACTCAGATGGAGTATGGTTTCGAGAGATGATGCAATTGATGACATTGATAGTCTATACGACTATGTTGATGCTACCGGGTAAATGGTATGTTTGTGCTCAAGACCATTACCTTCAATACCTCCCTAGCTAGGAGGGAGTGTTGATATTATGGTAGTTGCGGTAGGTATTTACCTCCACGTGTAAACCTAACGAGAATAGAATATTTCGGGAAGCAAGAAGAAACCCTAATGAGTTGGCTAATAACCCTAGAAGACAAGTCGGCTCAAGAGGATAATTTGTATTAGGTTATTAGCCTCCAAGAGAAGAAGTCGGCCAAAAGAAATAATATATAATGAGTAAATAGGTATCCAGAATGAGAAGTCGGCCCAGGCAGTTAGCGAGAATTAGTATAAATTCAAGAGGCCAGTCTTCATTCTGGCAAGCATTCTCAGAATTGCAGAGCAGCACTTGTGCTCACTGCAATTGCCCAGTTTGTGTGCAAGTTTGGAGGAGAGTTGTCGTTGCAGCTACTGCAGCTAGCAGATTTCAGTTTTGGCTTGGACTATCTCATGGTTATGGTTTGAACTATCTGATCAGCTTTTGTTTGGTGCGCTATCCTTGGGGAAAGGTACGCTACCCTTTGTTTGGCTATCTAGCCTAGGGTTTGCTTCCGGAATGATTCTCTGTCAAGGTTAAGGTGCTCGGAGGGTGGCTTCGGCCTATGGTTGGATGACAATAGTGATATTGTCGATGGTAAAACGAGCACATCCATTATATTCTAACAATAGTCTCCCCCTTTGTGTTTAGAGACTCATAAACACATGGGGACCACTTTCAAAGGTACCCAAATCTCAACAAAATGCACTTTACAATAAAGTTATGAGATAACTCAAGGTTGCATGAACTTTTTCAAAAAATAACTTAAAAAAATAGAGACTTGAACTCAAGACCTCTTAATAAATAAAACAACTTTCAACCAAGTGAACTAATGCAAAATATATATCAAATTTGATGAAGGAGGGGGGCATTTTTTCTATATACTCTTTGCCTTGAACTGCATGCTTACCCCCAAAAACCCTTATTTTTACTTGCAAAAAAATTAAACATGGCCACACACAAAAACAAAAACAAATTCAAAAAAAAAAAAACTAAATCTTGACAATAGTGGCGTTAAATCTCGGTTAGCTTACCCAGAAAATGCAAGTTTTCTCTCTTTTTTTCTGATTTGTTGAGCTCACATAAAGCACAGAGGAAAGAGCATACGCAGAAAAAAACAAAAGAAAAAACACTTTCCACTATGTTTTATATTTGCCAAGATCACACAAAGTGCATGGCAAAGAGCATACGCAAACCGGAAACAAAAAAAGCAAAACCGAAATATTAAATAATAAAAAAAATTGTAAAGGGCATATTCAAACTTTTTACCTCTGGATCTAACAAAAATGGTTGTATCTTGGGAAAACGAAAACCTTTTCGAGTGAAACGAAAATCGTTTCCAACTAAAAAAAGCGCTTCAGATGCAATGGAGTAGTCTGATCAACCCAAAAATGCAAAGAAATAGCAGAATCCATAAATGTAGCACCATGGGTTCAAAATCTCGATCTACAATAGGAGCGGGTCTTCAAACGAGCTTCGATACCATGTTTGACAAAACAAGGTATATCCACACAAGACGAACACCTTAAGCAACCGTTCACACAACCAGATCAAAGATCATAACACCAGTGTTTTTATGTTGTTAAAACCTTCGAAAAGGAAAACAATCCATGCCTCTAGCCAATGCGGCCACTTGAGGCAATATATTAATGCAAAAGAAAAATATTTTACAAGATAGTTTCTCCCAATCGATCTTCAACAAATGAGCCTCCATGCTCTTTAAATAGAGATCGTGGACCAAACGAGTGTTAATCCATGGATCAATATAATCGTTAAGATCGAGGAAAATATGAGTAGTCAAATCACTCTATATCTAGAACATATCATGACCGTCAGAGTACATAAATACAAATGCATACTAATGCAAAGAAACACACTTTTACTTGAAGACACGTTAAACCATGTTGATCTCAACTAACTCCTAAGTGTCTAAATATTCAAACAAAGTAGCCAAACAAGTATGGAAACTATATAGCCTCTTCAATGGACACTCTACAAATCTATTTCCCAAGGTGGAAGAAGTATAATTTTGATGGACCTTCCAGAGGTAACCCAAGCACAACAGTGGTAGGTGGTGTCTTCAAAAATCACAAAGGTAGAATAGTAGGAATTACCTATGATTCTCCAAATCGCAAAACAATTAATCAAACATAAATGGATGCCTCGATCTATGGCATCAAGGAAGCATTGAAACAAGGTTTCAAAAGAATCGTATTCGAAGGTCCAAACTAATTATTGATCACATCAATGGGAAAAAATGAAACTCTTCTTGGGAATAATCAGCCACATCAATTGGATTAACTCAACCTTACAAAACATGGAAGATTGGAGTTTTGTATACATAAGAAGAATTGTGAACCAATCACTTGATTTCCTAGCAAATAACACCATCTTTAGCAAAGAGGTCCAAGTTCATGCTTCTCAATGATCCCACCCTCAAGCAAAAAGAGAATTGGAAAGACTCTCTTAACATGGCATTGTCCTAACCATTGGGGACCATGGTGGCACCCTTTCAACATGTGGGCACCCATAGGTCATTGGAGTGTAAACTCACTTTTGTTGATTTACTCAATTAATATGAAAAATATATATATATGTAAGAAGATGAATAATAAGATGTTTATTTTACAATGAGAGGCCCCATATAAATATTCCTAAGGAGGTCCCTTGGGGTACCTTTTCATTAAAGGTCATGTCTCTTTATTATCCTATTAACTTTACTAAGTTCCTTTTATTATTGTATTAATATCTTTATTATTTATATTATTTATTACTTTAGTATTTATGTATGTAACAATTATCCACCTTAAGGAGCATTAATCAGGCCCTTTTCCACTCTTAAACTCAGCTTCTTTAACAAATTATCCGTCAACATGCTGAAAGGATTAGGAAGGACAGTCTAAAGTTAGTGAACAGTACACACTATTTGGGAATTCTCCACAACATCTTGGCAAATTAATTGCTAACTCACCTTCTTAAACATGGAGAATGGCATTGCCTACCAGCGTTTCTTCTCATCTTGAATTGTCAGTTTCATCTACCCCCTGCAATTCGAAATGGATGCCACAACTCATAGTAGGATGGGGCATCCAAGAACTAACAACAAAGCAGAAGAAGTTGCTCGGTCTACTGCAAGAGGTCAGCCTATGAACCCCTTCAACACCCAGAAGTTGTTTTGAAAACTTTATGGAGTAGTGTTAGCACACTTTTTGACCCCTAAATCAGATCTGAAAAAAAGTAAAAATCAGTAAGTAAAAAAGGCTAATTCTAGGAGAAAATGCCCAAGTGTCACCGGCAAGTCTCCTCTCTGTTTGGGCTGGTGTGTGCCAACCTTAGGGGGGTGTCCCTAAGTCCTTCCTCCTATTATAAACCTCGTAAATCTGCAACAAATAAACCAAAAACAAGAAGCAAGAAAATTACCTTTGGCTAGTGGTTAAGCTACCAAAGGAGTAAGTAACACAGTTTGAATTTTACTTGGACGAAAACCCTGCAGCATCAATATTTTAATGAAAGAAAAGAAGAGGAAAGAGGTGTTATTACAAAGCTGAAGCCTGAGACACCACAATAATAGGCTCAAATTACTAACAATGCATAAGAAATTAATCACAATACCGATAAGATTCGACAGCTTGATACCAGCATACCAAAACTTTATTATTGCTCTTGCCAAAAGGATGATTGCATCATTAAACACAAGTACAAAACCAATAGAGTATTGTTCCTTATACAAAGACTAGAAGCTAGAAGCTAGAAAGAATAATGAGAGAGAGAGAGTAGTGTTGCTACTAAGAAAATTCAACCCTGAATAATGAGGAGGATCCTCCAATATATAGAAGAGAGAGGGCGCATATTTGTAGCAAAATTAGGAAGAAAAGCAAGCGGGATAAGAATAGGAGGGACCAAAAGTAGAGGGTGCATGAGGAAGTGAAATGGGAATTGAAATGGAGTGAATGCGCCAAATAAAGGATATGGAAACATAAGGAAGGATTAAAGGGCATAAGGAAAGGAGAATGGGAAAGGAATGGTTTGCGTGAATGAAGAGGGATATCACAAGTGGTAAGAGGAGGGGATATAAAAGGACATGCGCGTGAAGAGAAGCACGCATGCATGCATACGTAGGATGATGAGGGATAATAGAGATAAGGGAGAGTGCACACGATAGGAGAGATCATGCACACGTGTGAGGAGATGGGAGTGTGAGAATATAAAAGTGGAGGGATGCATGTGCTTGAGAATGGGGAGAAACATGCCAAAAGGGAGTAAAGAGGCACATAATTTCAAGGAAACGTGTGCTTTAAAGGAGGAAAGACATATTAAATAGAGAAAATAGGTTAAATAAGGTAGATAAGTGAGTAAAAATAGGGATCGTGTGCTTGGAGAAGGGAATCATGAGCTAAGTATAGTGAGTGTGTGCCCAAAAATAGGGAGTGAGCTAATAAATAGGGAGTAATGTGGGATATGTGCTAGAATTTAGGGATTTTAATAGGAAAAATAGGGATTTTAATAGGAAAAATAGGGATAAATGCTAAAGAATAAGAATGAAGGAAAGTTAAGTACAAGAAAGGGGAAGAAAAGAAGGAGAGAGAAAATAACTCTTTTAATAGCAATGCCAACTCCTCATGCACTTTGCTTTACTCATGAAGTACACCCTCATATCCTCATGCAATGATACGCCCCATGTCCCACTCTAACAGTGCCACATGTCGAAATTGAACCTGCCACTTGACACCCTGCTTGGCGACCACACCTACTATATATAGCCTTGCTAAAAATAGCAATCCAACCTAAAAAATAGGAAAGTCTAAATATGTATGGGACCACTAGGAGACCACTGCCAAATATACTATGTCTAAAAATAGACACTGCTAAAAATAAAATCTCATCGCATGTCAATGAAAATATACTCATCGGATTCAATTTTCAATGGGGAACTCGAATATGTGATCGGCATCATCATATGAGCTCTGGAACTCCAATTGCTAAAAATAGTAAATTGCTCGCATGTCATTCGAAAAAGGCTCATTGGAATCCTAAGCTCGCAAGGACTCTGAACATTTGATCAAAACTGCCATGCGAACCTCCAATCTCTACCTCCTAAAAAGCAGGGAATATGCTAAAAATAGACACATCTCTTTCTATTCATGAAGACTTGTGCAAACCTCTATCTCTGAAACAAGGAACACTACCAAACCAATCTCGTAACTGTACTCATATGGGAACCAACCTTGGCTCATGCCAAACTATCTCTGAGAAAAAAGTTTGAATGCCAGCCAAAAAAGAACGTGTTGGCTCTTAACCCTCAGGGTTTGTACATGGGAAAATCAAGGGGTTAACAAGTAGTAAGGCTAGCTGAGACATTTCCAAAATTCCGAAGAGGTGCTCAAGCAGCCAGGTCTCTAGCCAAAGAATTCTGAAGTTTTTGAGACAAATAGAAAGCTATGTGAAGGAAACTTGTGAGCTTCAAGCACAGAGATATGTAATAATTGAATTTTTAACAAAACGTCTTAAGTTCTTTGGACCGTTTACATGTTGTCAAGACTTGGGAGTTTAGATTCAAACTACTCATGGCTAAATGACAAGGCATTCAAAATAAGGGCCCTCCACAATCTAGAACCCTTGGTTGGTGGCATCCTGAGCTGCCAGCTTCCCATCTTCATCGAAGACGAAGCAGCACCTACACAGCAAGGGAATCCCTCAAATGGCAAGTAACAACCTCCAAAGAACAAGGCAATTCGCTACCCTACATGGCTAGAATCCATTGTTTTGTTTTTGGTTTGCAAAATATGTAATGGCTATGGAAGCTAATCAATATTTTGTCTTTTGAACTGAAAGTAGGGATGAATAATGAAGGTAGACTTGATCTAGATTCTAAACTCTATTATTTTGTGTTAAATTATGAGCTTGATTTTAAACTGTTGATATGATCTTTAACTTCTGCAATACTTTAAACTTAGCTTTAACACAATTCACAAAACTGAACAGCAATACCATAGATTTACCAGCATGAAAATTTACAACACATGTACCCTGGGGAAACCCTATACAGGGAAAAAAACCCCAGCAAACAATCTCCTTTTATTGCAAAGATAATGTATGATTACTTACAAAAATTCCACCATGAAATTTTGCTCTTAAAGAGCTTGCCAAGATGACTTTGACCTGACTGTGTGACCTCTAGAATACTGAGAGACTTTGCTGATATATTCTCCTGTTATCGACCAGCACTGTAGCAGAGTACTGTTGCTGCCTTTTGGACTGATATGTACCAGCACTGTAGCAGAGTATTGTTGTTGCCTTTTGGACTGATATGTACCAGCACTGTAGCAGAGTATCGTTGTTGCCTTTTGGACTGATATGTAGCCTCTCCTCCTTCATCCTTACACTGCATAACATTGTGTGTAGAATGAGGGTCGACCTCTACATATAAAGGCATAGAGAGGAGGAGGGTGAGGGCTCGAATTAGTAACTTGATTGCATGAATGTCATAACTCGACTTTACACTTCAGCTCGAATTTAGAACTTTACTTAGTTCGAATTTAGAACTTGACTTGAGAATGCATGCAAACTAACTCAGCATGCACATGACATGCATGCATGCAATGTGCAACTTATGCAACTTTATGGAACTATGCAACTTTATGCAACTTATGCAACTTTATCCAACTTATGCAACTTTATGCAACTCGGCTTTTACAACTTGACCTTTTACAACTTGAGTTTAACAACTCATTCAACTTGACTTTTATACATGGCAATTCAAATTTCTTCATGGTGGATAGTGTTACACGTGCCAACACACTAGATCAATACATTTACATCATTTTCAATATAAGGAATATTGTTTGTTTCTAGCTCATAGGAATTTTACGTTCAACCTAACTTTTGCTAGATGCCTTGACTTTTGTTCATGGCTCACAAGGCTTGACTAGGCTCACAGAGGTTGTACATTCCCCGACTTTTGCACTAGACTGTCTATGATCACAGAGGTTGTACGTTCCCCCTGACTTTTGCATTAAACTTACATCTTGGCTCACAAGATCACATAGCATATTGTTCGTCCTGACTTTTGTTTTGACTCACAGAGGTTGTACATTCCCCATGACTTTTGTCAATACCTCACAAGACGAGTTGATTCTCCAAATCTCCCTACCTAGCCTTAGGGTGGCCCATATGACCTCTCATTGGAGAATGACTACAAATGTTGCTAATTTTAACACTCCCTCTCAGCGAGGGAGTCATTCTTAGCCACACCAAGCTTGCCTCTCAACTGCACAAATTGTCTCAATCGCAATGGCTTGGTCAGGATATCAGCTACCTGCTCGCTCGTGGTTATGTATTGTAGCTTTACAATTTTTCTCTGGACCAAGTCTCGAATATAGTGGTACTTCATGTCAATATGTTTTGACCTGTCGTGAAATACCAGGTTCTCTGTCAGTTTTATGCAACTTTGATTATCACAGTGAACCATCATCGTCTCAAGCATATCACCAAACAACCCAGAAACCAATTTTTTTAGCCATACTGCTTCCTTGCTAGCATCACTTGTTGCAATGTACTCAACCTTTGCTATACTCTGTGCAATGGATCCTTGTTTCCTGCTTAACCAAGAGATCATAGTGGATCCTAAACTGAAGCAGTATCTGGAAGTACTCTTCCGGTCCACTAGGCTTTCTTCCCAATCAACATCTACATATCCATGCAGAAATAAACCTCCACTGGATGTATATCTCAAACCATAGGTAATGGTCCCTCTGAGATATCTCAAGATGTGCTTTGCTACCACCCAGTGTCTCTGTCTCAATTCACCCATGAACTGACTCATTGCAATCACTACATAGCATATATCTAACCTGGTTTGGATCATATACATCAATGATCCAATCAGTTGCCTATACATGGTGGGATCCACCAAATATGAACCTGTATCTGAATCATGCAGCCTCCTCAAGTTGGTAATCATCGGAGTAGACATGAATTTGCAAGCCATCATACCAAACCTCTTTAACACATCCACTATGTATTTACCTTGTGTCAGAAATATCTCGCCCTGCCTTTGCCACACTTCCAACCCTAGGAAGTAATGCATCAAGCCTAAGTCTTTCATCTCGAATTTTGAGATTAGCTCCCACTTACACCAAGCTATTAGCCCTTCATCTCCTGTCAGAAAGAGATCATCAACATACAAGATTAGTATAACAAGCTAGTTCCCTCTTACATTTAAGTACAGATTTGCATCAACATCATTTTTCTGAAAACCCGGGCTTTTAAGAAATCCACCAATCCTATCATACCAAACTCTGGGAGCCTGCTTAAGACCATTCAAGGCCTTCCTTAGCTTGTATACATAGTGTCTTTGTTATGCAGTACAAAACCATTTGGTTGTTTCACAAAGACCTTTTCAATTCGTAGTCAATTCCTTCTTTCTGAGTGAATCCTCTGGCTACAAATCTTGCTTTGAACCTCTCCACACTCCCATCGACTGCATGTTTGATCTTATAGATCCATTTAGAAGAGACCATTGATTTGACCTTTGGCCTCGGCACAATGTCCCAAACATTGTTCTTTAGAATAGACCTGTATTCCTCAAGCATGGCATCCTTCCATACTTGTAATTTATCTGCTTCTTCAAATGAAGAAGGTTCGGCATCACCGATTCTGCTCATCAGTGCAACATAGCCTCCAAACCTGTGAGGCCTCTTACTTTCCCTAAAAGTTCCTTTGGGAGAAGCTATATTTTCTGCTTCCTGCACTGTTTCTTTAAGCCATCATGGCTTCCTTTTGGCTGGGGATTCTTCAAGAGTTCTTTCCAACTCTTCAGCAGGTTCTAGGGGCTCATCACTTAGCCCTTCATGAGGTTCCTCCCTCTGATCATCTGCCTCTTCACTTTCAAAACAAGGTGAAGCTGGCTTAACTGCTTCTAATTCTTGTTGTAGCTCTCTGGATTTCTTGAATGCGGCTTCCTCATGGAAAGTCACATCCCTGCTTACCTCTATTTGCCTCTGACCTTGAACATAAATCTTGTAAGCCTTGGAGTTCTTGTTGTACCCCCAAAAAAACCCTTTCTTGCCCGAGGGTTCCATCTTTGTCCTCTTCTCCTTAGGGACATGAATATATACAGGACATCCAAATATCCTTAGATGCCCTACTTTAGTTTGATCCCTGAGAAGACTTCTTCAGGAGTCTTGTCCTTCAAGATAGCATCTGGACACCTGTTCTAAATATACATGGCAGTGGAGGTAGCTTCTGCCCATAAAGAATTTGGCAGATCCTAGTCAAACATCATGGCTTTCGCTGCCTCACAAACTGTCCTATTTTTCCTCTCAACAACACCATTTTGCTGAGGGTTATATGGCACGGTCAATTGTCTCTTGATTCCTGCTTCCTTGCAGAAATCCTCAAACTAAAGAGATTCAAACTCTCCTCCAGTGTCTGTTCTAAGGGTTCTGATGTGTTTCCCTGTCTGCTTTTCAACAAAAGCTTTATACTCTTTGAACTTATCAAATGTGTCACTTTTCGCTTTAAGGAAATAGATCCAACATTTTCTTGAGTAATCATCAATAAAAATGACATAATACAAACAACCACTGAGTGAGGGAGATGACATGGGACCACATACATCAGAATGAACCAGGTCTAAGATGCCCTGAGCTCTACTGTCACTACTAGGAAATGCTTTCTGTATATTTTTACCTAGCATGCATCCTTTACAAATTTCATTTTTACTAAGAGAAATAGAGGGCATGCCACATACCATATTCTACAAATCTGGAAGTGCTTTGTAATGAAGATGTCCAAGTCTTTTGTGCCACAACTTGCTGGAGCTGGTCGCATCATGAGCTAATTCCTTAACTGACTGTTATGTCACAACGTACAGCCCTCCTCTACGAGTCCCAATAGGTTATGTTGTACTCAAGTGGCTACCTTTAGCCCACATAAGTGCCTTCTTGTCACCCAGTATCCCTTGTCCTCAAGGGTTGCAACTGATAGTAGATTCTTCCTGAGCCCTGGAACATATAATACTTCATCAACATGAAGCCTAGCTGCAGATTGCAATCTGAAGGAGATAGAGCCTACTCCCTTTATCTTGTAACATTTGTCATCCCCAAGCTCAACCTGCTCTGCAAAAGATTTTGTCTTGAAATCTAAGAGGATTTCCTTGTACCCTATCACGTGCTTCGATGCACCACTGTCTACTAACCAACTTTTTAGTCCTGTGATAACTGTACTAGATAAAGCAGAAACCAAATAATATTATTTTATATTTTCTCTTTCATTAGAGGGACCTTTTTTATTTCTTTTGGATTCATCATCCTCAACAGTTGAGGCAAGATGTTTCCCTTTCCTTGGATTTTTCTTCCTATACCAGCAGTCTCTAGCAAAATGACCCAACTTATTGCAACTAAAGCATTTAATCTTAGATCTATCAATATTCTTTCCTTTGAACATACCTTTGGTGTTTAACTTCTTCTGAGAGCCTTTCTGGAAAGTGACCTTCTTCTTTCCCTTGAATCTTGATGCTAATGTCGAATGCTCTTCTTTGGTTGGCTCGCACCTGATATTAGTGTGACTCTCCTCTTGGAGGAAATCATGCCATAATCTCTCAAACGTGGGTTGAATCTCTCTCCCACTCACACTGGATAAGAAAGTCTCCCATGAAGAAGGAAGACCATCAAATATGGCCTGCACTAAGTCATCATCATCCACTGTGACACCTATGACCAAAAGTTGATCTTTGATCTGGGCTATACTGGAACAGAAAGATGCTATTGATTCACCTTTCTCCATCTTCAAATACTTAAGCTTATGCCTAAGTGTCATCTTCTAACTTGGAGCATGTTTCTCATACAGATTTACCAAGGTATCCATACAGTCCTTAGCAGTCATTAACGAAGACATTGTCGGCATTATACTGTCTTTGACTGAGTCAAAGATAATTCGTTTGGCCTTTGCTTGACTTTTCCTTAAGGTCGCTCTCCCTACATTAGAGGTGGGTTCCTCCATCATTGTAGTCACACACTGCTCAAGATCATGCTCCTGCAAGATATTCATTATCATGAGCTTCCACACATTGAAGTTGGAAGCTCCTTCGAGCCTATCCTCGGCCCTGAAAGAAATGGAGGATGCCATGGACATCACACTTGAAACTTGATCAAGCTCGCTCGGATTTGTGTGTACCCTGTTGTTGCACTTCAACAAGCTTATTCACACCCTAAGCTCTGACACCATGTTAAATTATGAGCTTGATTTTAAACTATTGATATGATCTTTAATTTCTACAATACTTTGAACTTAGCTTTAACACGATTCACAAACTGAACAACAATACCATAGATTTACGAGCATAAAAATTCACAATACATGTACCCTGGGGAAACCCTATATAAGGAGAAAAACCCCAGCAAACAATCTTCTTTTATTGCAAAGATAATGTATGATTACTTACAAAAATTCCACCATGAAATTCTGCTCTTGAAGAACTTGCCAAGATGACTTTGACCTGACTGTGTGACCTGTAGAATACGGAGATACTTTGTTGATATATTCCCCTGTTATAGACCAGCACTGTAGCAAAGTACCGTTGCTGCCTTTTGGACTGATATGTACCAACACTGTAGCAGAGTACCGTTGCTGCCTTTTGGACTGATATGTACCAGCACTGTAGCAGAGTACCATTGTTGCCTTTTGGACTGATATGTAGCCTCTCCTCCTTCACCCTTACACTGCATAACATTGTGTGTAGAATGAGGGTCGACCTCTACATATAAAGGCATAGAGAGGAGGAGGGAGAGGGCTCGAATTAGTAACTTGATTGCATGAATGTCATAACTCGACTTTACACTTCAGCTCGAATTTAGAACTTTATTTAGTTCGAATTTAGAACTTTACTTGAGCATGCATGCGAACTAACTCAATGTGCACATGACATCCATGCATGCAATGTGCAACTTATGCAACTCGACTTTTACAACTTGACCTTTTACAACTTGAGTTTAACAACTCATACAACTTGACTCTTATACATGGCAATTCGAATTTCTTCATGGTGGATAGTGTTACAGGTGCCAACACACTAGATCAATACATTTACATCATTTGCAATATAAGGAAGATTGTTTGTTTCTAGCTCATAGGAATTTTACATTCAACCTAACTTTTGCTAGATGCCTTGACTTTTTCTCATGGCTCACAAGGCTTGACTAGGCTCACAGAGCTTGTATGTTCCCCCTGACTTTTGCACTATTCTGCCTATGCTCACAAAGGTTGTACGTTCCCCCTGACTTTTGCACTAGACTGTCTATGTTCACAAAGGTTGTATGTTCCCTCTGACTTTTGCATTAGACTTACATCTTGGCTCACAAGATCACATAGCATCTTGTTCATCCTGACTTTTGGTTTGACTCACAGAGGTTGTACGTTCCCCGTGACTTTTGTCCATACCTCACAAGACTGGTTGATTCTCCAAATCTCCCTGGCTAGCCTCATGGTGGCCCATATGGCCTCTCATTGGAGAATGACTGTCGATGCTGCCAATTTTAACATTTTGAACTATCATAGATATGGCAGAATGCATCCTGCCTCTCGGAATGAAGTGGATCTCTCTTTTGAGAGACTTATTAAATAATTGAATAAGTTTTTTATTATTAAAAACATCCTCAGAAATAATTTCAGCTTCCTTGAGGGGTTCAAGAGGGGTTCAATAGTTTCTTTTATGACCTGACATACACTACACTGTATAGTACCAATTTGGCTTTTTATTTTAGCCAAAAGCTTTTTCTCACAGGCAATGTAAGCATTGGTACAATTTTTTTGAAAAGCTTATGTTAGTTCTTCCAAACTATTTCGAAGAAGATTATTAAATTCCTCATCTGGCATAACAATTAGAAGCAGACATTATTAGACAGTTTGGAAACATACCATTTGAAAGTCTTTCTTCTGTAGATGAGATTAATTCTTCACAATGATAATATCTTTGCAGAAGCTTGTCAAATCCTGGAGTGTTGAGGAAGATGGCTCTTGGTGGAGTAATGCCCATATATATTTGAAAGGGTGCTCAAATCCCCTCTCTGCTTATCATCATGATCTTCAAGGAGAATACATCTCTTCTTGGAAGATCCTAGCCACGTTTGGGATTTTATTAGGATACTTTAGGGATTTTGTATATTTAAAACCTGAACTTTTTATTTTGCTTTTTGATAATCAAGAGAACATTTTTTAATTTAAACACCTCATTATTATGTATGGCCATGATCATTATAATTTGGCACCCTTTTATTTTGTAAAATGTTACAAGTATCTATTGTACCATCTTTTGAAATAATATAAGAAGCATTTGAACGATTAAAAAAAGTTAAGTAATATACCAAAAAGATCAGAAAAAGATATATATATATATATATATATATATATGTGGAGATGCTTCAAAACATCTCCCCGTCTATTAAAAGTGATATAGCTAATGTTTAATGGTTTTACTCTCCTTATAATCCATAGTAGATTCAATGTGGCCTCCATTTGAGATTCAACACAAAAAAGACTTCAAATTCAACAAGAAGCCAAAGCACGGTGTGGATTAATTATATTATAATTTAACAAGTTCCCATGAACTGTTTCTCCATGCAATCAATAGACCAGGTCAAATATTCAAAGATAGCGCTTAGTATACCACAGTAATATTCCTTGTAACATCGATAGCTTTGCACAAAGCCGTCTCCACTACATATTCTGCATCAAGCATGAATACCAAATCAGTAATCAACTCAGGAGAAGTGTAAATTATGCTCCTACATGACATGTGAAAACTCATAATTGCTCAAAACCATCTATGACTTGCCGGAAAAGGCAAGCCTGAATTCACACCATGAAAGCAAATGGCTGATTACCAAAGCTGTACAACTGCAAGTTCAGAACTTTTTAGCCAAGATATATTTGCATACATTTTATGTTGCCATGGGATAAAGACTTTCTTGGGTGTTTGAATATCTTGCAATTCAAGGTTAAGATGTATCGTGGATTTGCAAGATGATGCCACGGTGATTTAAAGAGATTGTGTAATCGTACTCGGAATCAAAGCAATGACCCTATACTCACTTCTAATAAAAAGCATATATAACTTGTTTGCACAATTTAAACACACCTTGAATGACCTAAAACAAATCTTACTAAAACTACAATGTTTATAGTTAACATACTTATATTCATATATCAACCTTTCTTCATTTGCAACTCACTATCTCCCAATGATGGGTGAAGTTATCACCCAAAACTTGATGAACAACTTGAAGAACTGAAAAAGCCTGTATACTTAAAAACAATGACCATTTGAAACATACTTTAGATGACTGCAAACAGGTGGGTTCATTTCAGCGAATCCTAAAAGTTTGCTTTATAATCTAACAAGTTGACAACATTGCATGTACTTTTCCAATTTGTGAATCAGTGGTATCTTTTGAAACCTTTGCTGAAGATGTGAGCATAAATTCAAAAGGTTTACAGGGAACAGAAAGTACCGCCAGGACTGCTAAAAGCTGATTTTTCAAGGTTCTCGGCAAATGTCGAAGGCACAACTTCTATTTTGAGGCCCTGTAGAATCATCAAAAACAATGCATTCAGATTTACACAGATCATGCAATTTCGGTCACTAAATCAAAATGTGAAGATAGAGGAGTTAGGGCTACAAAGAATGTGGAAATATATGCGGAATTCTTAAGAAACTATAAAATATAAGACACTTGATAAAAGGCATGAGATCCATGCAAGAAATAATTGGCAAGTTGGACTTGAATAAAATATGCCTAATATGCCCAATATTGCCAAATATGCCCATGATACTGAATGCAAGGAGAATAAAAGAAAAGTATACAAATGAAAATCGTTGTGAAAGATTAAAGTTTAAGCATACATTAAAATTGATGGTTGCAAGAACAAAGTGAAATATTCCCTCTACAATATTTCATCATAGATAAAACACGAATCAATTATTCAAAGAAGAATGGACCATGGGCTACCTAAATAACAGTAGGGTATATGGCATATCCATATGATCATATTATAGGACTAGATAACAGGTCAATTGGGTCTAGCCCAAGCGGTTGGGAGGAGTGTTATCCTTCCCACCCAAGTTTAGTTCATGTTGCCGCCTTATACAGACCTAGGCTATCGTGGAAGAAATCTTCAATCCACTTGGTGTGTCCTTGGGGGCAAGTCTCGAGTCAAGGTGCTGTCACCTAATCCTCAACTCCTCCGTCTAGACCAACTCCTAGCGAAGCCAAGGGGGGTAGCCCCTATGAAAAAGAATCTAAGGCTTTTACTCTATAAAGTTGAAAATAAAGAAAATTTATTCTAGGAGTTTATTTGGAAACACAAGATTAAATATAGCAGCATAAATTACTCAAAGGATACAACCTGTGAAAAGATCATAAACGTTAATCATTCACCACATGTTTTAAATGGAAATAACTTTAAACCAATTGGAGTAAAAATAAGCTGACAAAAATAATAAAAGGTAGACGAGTGCCAGATAAATGTAAATGTGATGTGATGAAAATGCCACGTTAATTTTATCTTGAGGATTTTATTAAGGGATTTGGGATATTAACAAGTCTTTGAATCCGTGAAGTGGGGATTGAAGTCAGGCTCCCCACTCTTTGTGTGCAAAAGTGTTTATGTGGCCTATCTTACTTGCTAATCTTGGGTTCTTATAGACTTGCCGACCGGGTGTGCCGTAGGTCCAACGGGGAGAGAACTTCAATCTCAAAGTTTCTCCCTAACTTAACACACTCCACCCAGGGTAGAGGTCTTTGACATTAGCACAATAAGATAGATTTTCCTAATTAAACTAGCATGCATTGCTCAAATTCGTTTTTGGGTGTCCAAAGCCACTTGAGCATAGCAGTGGGATTGCATACACAGTTGAGCAACTTGGGTTTATTCCAATATTTGCAAAAAATAAACTAGCAAATAAGATGACATTAAGTGTAGAGGTGAAAAGACGAAACCAAGTTTGAAGGCCCTAAAGGATCAAGCAATTTGCAAGAAAGCGTGACAAGTTTTGCTCAAAAGAAACGATGTTAAAAAAAAAATGAACTCCGGGAAAGCATTGGATTTGTCACAAGTACTCATTTTGTGGAAAAAGATAAGATAATATTATTAATGTCCACTAAATGACCACAAATGTAGATCAACAGGACTAAAAGAGTACATCGAGTGTTCATACAATGTGGGGATGCAAAAGAAACACCTAAATCATCATTGAAAGAAAAAAAGACAAAGAACTACGAGTCTAGCTAAAAGCTAAAATAGAATATCTAGCCAAATGAAGATATAAAAGAAGGTGCAACTACAAGAAAGTCTCGATGATAAGCAAAGAAGAGGATGTCAAGGCCTTCTAGAGCTAGAGGTAGTTGCCAAGGACATGTAAGGGGATCGTGATACAGGGCCTCATTGAAGTCATCAATAACTGTGAATGAGCCAATGCACTGGTGGATGATATCCTTCACGGAGTGGTTGGGATTGAGAGGGTCCAACTATATGGTCCTATGTTATGAACATAATATATAATAATAAATATAAATACATTATAATAATTAATGAAGAGACACCTTCCCAATGAAAGGTCACGTCTCTTCATGGAAGGGCACCCCTGCGTGGGTATATAAGGCCCTCATTCTTATTGTATCTCATCATCTCATATTCATATACATTATTATTTAATATATTATCCTTCATGGATTATAACATGTTGTCCTACATACATTGGGTATTTACCTGGTGAACCGGCTTGGTTCACTACAGCGGTATCATAGCTTCGTCTCGATCCAAATTTTGGCCACAAAATAGAGTTTCTCTAAGATAAGGTCTTTGACCTCATATTGGCCATTGGCCATTTATAAATCAAATATTCTACACATTTCAGCGAAAGTAAAAAAATCATTCCATACAATCAAAAAAAAAAAGAGGAGAAGAAAAAAACAAAAGAAAAGAAAAAAAAGACAAGCTTTTCTTAAGGTGCACGTGAAGAAGTATAAGTGCACACCAAGAAGTTTGAAGGAAATATTCCAAATTTGGCATTAGTTAAGTTAATTGTCATTTTAAAAGTGAGAAAAAGTAATTTAAAGGAAAAAGTTTCAAAGAAGAGGAAAAGTGAATATTTTATTTTACCTTTGGAGATCTACCATCCCATGGTTTTGGAAAACCATTGGCCCATGGTATTCCATACCATACATAATATATATGTGTGTGTGTATTTACCTCTAAATAAGTATTTCACAAAACTTAGGGTCGCTTTTGTTGAGCCCTAACCACTGCTAACAAATAGTCAAGAGTATAAAAAGGAATTTTATTATAAGTCAAAACATAAGGTACTCTTTATAAAGTATAAGGAGATTTTATATATATATATATATATATTCTAAGAGGAGAACATTATCATTAAAGAGAATAGCCCCTTTTACATTTATCATTTATTGAAAAATAAGAAGTGAACTGACATCTACAAAGAATACATTTTCGGCAAAATGTCCCTATTGTGCAAAAGAGGAAGAGTATGAAAAGGGCCTTATAAATGGAGCTCGCCCTTGTCCATATTGTAAAAAGCTTTTTATTTTAGTAGAAAATCAAGGTGACACCCATTATCAACAACACAATAGAAATTTACAATTTCAAGTTGGGTTGGAGCAAATGCTAAAAAAACAAGAAGAGAGACAAAAACAAAATCTTGAGGGAAAATTACAGGAAAAAGACAAAGACATTTCTTACTTCAAAGATCATAACCAAAATTTATTGGTACAACTCAACGAGTCAAAAGATAAGAAGCATAGAGATCAGAAGTTAGAGCAAGCTAATCACGATTTCATTAAGAAATTATCAGAAAAGGATGAAGAGAATTGTCACCTAAAAATCCATAATCAAAGTTTAATCACCCAAATTAAGAAGATAAGGAGCGATAAGAAGACGGTAGAGGACAAGTTAGAACAACTTATCAATAAAGAATCATTGGTAGATAAAGAGACAATGATTGAACCTATGGAAATACAGAAGTCTTCAAATGGAAAAAACTTGATGGTGGATAAAGCAATTAATACAGACCCAGTCAACCTTACAGCTCAAAAGGATTCAGTTGATGTAAAGAGGTCTTCACATGTCGAAGTTGAAACAAGCCAGGGCTATGAAGAAGACTCAATTCCAAGTGTTAATCAAGAAGAAGCTACAAGTACATGAAGTAAATATCAGGTTGCAAGGATGCCTTATAGACATCCTAATCACAAAAATCGATACTTCAACCAATCAATGTATCCACAGAAACAAATAACAAATATGTCAAAAATTATTACCTCCGTTACAAATGATGCGCAAGGTAGAAGTTATCAGGGGAGTCAAAATACATCAAATTGTCTACAAGAACCCCATAAAAGCCCCATTGTGCAGAAGATTGATTTAATGTGGGCAGACTCCCTTACAATCCGACGATTCTACGCAGTGCTTAGAAGATCCTATCGTTTCAATCCCTCAACAATCACTAATTCAGGAATAAAGAATGAGGAGACGATATTACAAGCCAGAGCAAGAGATAAGTCTTCCATAAATATACTTTGAGGACAAAGCATTTTTAAGGGGAAGGCGATGTTATGAACATAATATATAATAATAAATATAAATACATTATAATAGTCAATGAATAATTAATGAAGAGACACCTTCCCAATGAAAGGTCATGTCTCTTCATGGAAGGGCACCCATGCGTGGGTATATAAGGCCCTCATTCTTATTGTATCTCATCATCTCATATATTCATATACATTATTATTTAATATATTATCATTTATGGAGTATAACCTATTGTCCTACCTACATTGGGTATTTACCTGGTGAATCGGCTTGGTTCACCACATCCTAGAGGGAGCACAAGACCAAGGGAGCCCAGTTCTCTTAACACCCAAGGTTAAGGAGAAAAAAATCTTAATAGAAGCCTAGTTGTTCAAGCAACCCTAAAGGGTGGAGAACTGGATCAGGGGGAGCAACTCTGGGCTATCTAGAGCTGGTTTGTTTGTTGGGTTGGTGGTGCACAATCTCTCTCCTATAATGACATCTCATCATGGGTCTCAACGAGGTCAGTTAGCCACCCCCTCGGAGGGGGGTCGTGAGGTAACTTGAGGTCGTGCTAATCTACAATTTAAAAAAGTCTCATGAATCTCCACCTATTGCTTGTTGCCTTGATCAGGTTCGACAACCGAGAAGTATGAGGTGATCCTCCTATGAGGTGATCCTCCTAAAGACCTCTATACAGGATGAGACATGTAGAGATCATGATTTGTGCAAGACATCTATAGTTGGGGCAACGAAAAAAGGTGGATAGGGAGTTCCCCAATCCCGAAATAGGCAGTGGTATCTCCCGCAAATCTCATAGTAGACAGGGCATTGAAAAATGGGATGCTCCTCTGTCTCTAACTCTTATAGGTGACATAGTTGGCAAACCATATCCTCGAGTGGCAGTGGCCTATCTAAATCGAAAGTTCAAGGGAGCCCACCCAATACTAACCAAGGGGAACCTAAGCACATTTATTTGCTTAAATCACAAGAGAACAAAGGAATTGAATGGAACCAAATAGCCAACCTAAAAATCTGCAAAAGTAAGGGTGAAAACAACACTATACAAGAGTGTTGTTCGACAAAACAAGGTATTCCTACATAGGAGGAACGCCTTTAGTAACCACTCACACAACTAGATCAAAGATCAATACACCGATGTTTTTATGTGGTTAAAACCCTCAAAGAAGAAAACAATCCACTGCCCCAGCCAACATGGCCACTTGAGGCAATATATTAATGCAAAAAACATATATTTTACAAGAGAGTTTCACAAAATCGATCATCAGCAAATGACCCTCCATGCTCATTAAATAAAGATCATGGACCAATCGGGTCTTAAGCCACGGATCAATATAGTCGTTAAGATCAAGGAGAATATCAGTTATCGGATTACTCTATGTCTAGAACATATTGTGACTGTCTGATTACATAACTACAAATGCATACTAATGCATTTGAAAGAAACACACTTTTACCTAAAGACATATTAGACCAAGTTGAACTTAACTGACTCCTAAGTGTCTAAATGTCCTAACATCCCCCCTTAAGAACAAGTTGGGATAGGATTGAATCATTTACAAAGGTGACACAATAGGAGAAGGAAGGAGGCATTAGAGCCCATCCCCCCTTAATGACAACTTCCTGAACTCCCAATATAGACCAAAGTTTGGAAAACTTCGCTTCTGTAAGAGACTTTGTGAAAATGTCTACAACTTGATCTTTTGTAGGGTAAAAGAGCACTTCAATAGCTCGATCACAAACAAGCTTTTTGATGAAGTGCATGTGGAGCTCAATGTGTTTGATGCACCGATGTTGAATTGGATCTTTGGCGAGCTTGATGGCACTCTAATTGTCGCACCAGAGGGTGGTCAGAGGTTGTTGTTGGAGTACCAAACAGTCTCCTATAAAGACAAGATGCAGAAAGTAAAATGAAATGAAAATGAAATAGGGTATAGCAACAGAGAGTAAGATCTATGTTGAGACATGAAGAACCCTTGACCCTGAGCCCTGCTCTGACAAGGAGATGTAATGTAGGAGAAGATCCAAGAACAAGAGAAACCAGTTGTGATGAAATAGGTATGTCATGGAATGGACCCATCTCTCCTACCATCGGAGGTCGAATGAAGAAAGTTAAGTATAATAGGATGTCCAAAGGGAGAACTGGTGGGATACCTGGATCATCCACTGCGTTGTTGACTGGAGGAGGTAGTACCCCAACGAGGCCTAGGGGATCTCATTTGTCCCTTGGGAAGGGATCTGGTCTGGAGATGTTGTAGAAATCTCGTGGGATGAGGGAAGATTCCATGTGTCCGCACTGATCTAGAGTTTGTGTTGGTGTCGGTCTATCTCTTAGTAACCCTACCAAAGGGTAGCACTGTGAATAAGGAGGTGACCCGTCGAATAGGGTTTGGTCTCGTAGGAGGTTGAGGAGTATGGGCTTGGAATCTGAGGGCCTCTTGTATGTATAAGGCTAAGCATCGTTGATCTGAATAGCCGAACAAAGGGAGACGATCTATCTGAATACCCACGAACTCTAAAAAATCTGAAACCCCTGTGAACCAACATTCAGCTCGGCCTGATGGGCTAGAGAGGGCAACGGTCTCAAAAGAGCGGTATGCCAAGTACGGGTATCGGTACCGATCTCGCCCTATCGCCAAGTCTGCTAAGCTCTAGATACGATGCAGAAGAGAGACCGGTCCGAACAATGTCTCAAGTCGTAAAGGGCGAGCCCCAAAATTTGCTAGGATGATGTGTTGAGGAACTATTTGCTTGCATCTAATGATGCGTCGAAGGAGAAGGGTCTAAACTCTCTCAACTGAGGCCCAATCAAACATTACTAAGGAAGGCCCCCAAATCTCTAAGCCATAGAGAACCGCGGGTTGAATAAGGAAATCCATGAGGGACATCTTGGAGGATATGTCCTAAAAGTGGTGACGAAAACATTGCCACTGGAGAAGGGCTAAAGATCTGCAACCCTTGGTGATCCAGTGTTGGAGGGCCAGTCGCAAACTGAAGCAAGGTCCAAAGAAACGTAACCCCAAGTATGTGTATGTGCTAGTGATATCAATCTCCTCCCCTTTGAAGAAGAAGCGAAGGTTTGTGGTCTTCTTTGACCGTTGAATATCATGACCTTGGTTTTACCCAAGTTGACCGTCTTTGTAGCCTCTCTAGAGACGAAGCTAGGAGGATGACATCATCAGCGAAAAGCAAGATGGATATCAGAACGTGGTGAAGGAGGCACCCATCATCGCCCTGGATATGCTCGTGAAGAAAGGCCTCTAACTCATCAATATAAATCATGAACAATGTGGGGGACAAGGGGCAAACCCTGTTTAACCCCAATGGTACTACTAATGAAATTTTGATATCCCGTGATGTGCGAAGATGCCCCGGTACCGACTCATATAGGCAGATGATGGTCGTCAATAGGATCTAGGAGATGTCCATGTCTCTGAACGTCTGGAAAAGTGCCTCTCCTGGGATGAAGTCAAAAGCCTTCCAAAAATCTACAAAGCAGCATGTTGAGGGAAAGGTATGAATTACCTTACTCAATCATTTTCGAATCTTACTTGGCTAAAGTAAGATAGTTGGGAATGTCACCCAGGATTTATAGCCTTTAAACCAAAAAGATCACTTGATTCACAAGTAATAAGTATAAGGAACCAAAGTTGCTTTTTGTATTATGTTTTAACTATGCAAAAGAAGAAAGTGAAAAATATACATGTGCTATGTTCAATATAAAGAAACAAATAAGATCCCTGGATAGGGTACCACGTTGATCACATGTAGCCCAAGCCATTTATGAAGCCTGTCGCCACCCTCGCCTTCAACTCTCGGATGGAGGACAACATTCAACGCGCTCCTGGGCAGGCTGGACAGTTCCCTCTCGCAGGTTTAATGGGGCTCTCAGTGCGCCTTGGTGGATGGACGATGATGGGTACAGGAGGCATGCGCAAGGTCACCTCAGCTCCCTTGGCGCTCCTCCATTTCATTCGGGCTTGCCATGGATCTTTCCACTCGGCTCAATTTCTGCATTCGTGCTTCGCTCCTTTCACTCTCCCAGCTCTGCATTTTCTTCAGCTAAGTTCAATCTGGTTTTCCTTAACCGTCATGCCTCGAGAGCGTGGAAATCCCAGGAGGGGTCCTTCTTGGTATAGCTATGCAGCCAGGCAGAAGCACCTCCGCAAGCTTGCCCAGGCTTCTTCGACTGCACAAATTCGTTGGGATAAGGAGCTAAATTCGCCTCCAATGGCCTATGTAGAGGAGGAAATTCCAGCATAACCAATTGAGGTGCCGCCGGATTCCCGCCTCTACACAGTGCCAAACCCCCAAGACTAGCTTAGCACCAGTTTCCCTGCTTCTACGACAACATGTGCCATGGAGGGGGCGACTTGTATAATCCAAGAAGAAAATCCTTTGGTGAACTGCCTTGTTGAGCCTCCATTGCCCACCTCAGCCATAGCCCAAGATTTGCACTATATCTACTTCCTGGCGCTACAGCAATTGGAGCTCATCTTCGAAATGTGGAGGGACATGATGGAGCAGCTCCATAGGCACACTCTTCTTAGTAGAAGACTTGACATCCTGTTTGAAGCGCTCGCGAGCTCGCAAAGCTAGCAGCGTTGCCCGACCTACGCGCAACCATACGTCTTCACTCCTCCAAGCAGCACTCGGGATAGCACAGGTTTTAATGGCTCTTTTCATGATTAATCTCTTAGTCTCTATGCAAAAACAAACAGTGAATTTTTGTATCCCAGTTCAAATTTCTTGTTTTGTGCTTTGTCCAGACTTTCTGGCCCAGGTTCTGTTCAGACTTATTGTTGCATGTTCAGACAGCTCTATCTCAATACTATCCTGCCACCTGTTCTGGTTTCCAAATGTTTGGCGGAACAGGTGGGGGCACTTTTCTTTTTTCTTTTCTTTGCCAACCAAAACAGAGGGGTGTCATTTGTTTGGGTTTCCACTAGTCTGGCGAGGGCAGCCCCTTGAACATGATTTGATATGTACAATCACAGTTGTTTTATGAGGAAATACAACTTTTTTATTTACAAAAAAAAAACAAATAAGATGAAAATCTGAAAATGAATCAAAATAGTACACAAGTGAGACAAAATCAGCAATCTGACTTTTTATCGATTTCATTCTGAGGTACAAAAACATAATCCTCTTTACAAACCCCTGCGAGGGTATGGACCAAGATCATATTTAGAAGCCTCCGATGGGCACCATACAAAAAGACTCTAACAACAAGAAAGGATTGAGACTAAAAATTTGGATCAGCTTTGCCAAAGAAGCATCATTTATTGACTCTACAAAATACTCTTTATTAGTTATGAAACTTAATCCACAAACAAATCAGAATACACACATTGCCTAAGATAAATGATCCACCTTTCAATAGCAAGTTGTTGAAGTATATGACTCAATCTTTGAATCCTGCTACCTTCAATAAGACCTTGTTGTCAACAAGAGGGTTAAGATTTCCAGAAAACTCAGAATGAATGAAAATGATAATCTCACAAGTATAAGAGCAGACCTTGTAACGGAAATTCTTTCCTTGCTCTCTCTCCCTCGTCTCTTCCTCTGTGATGAGCTTTTATCTCTTTCCAAGATGTTGTGGTAGTTCCAACTACCTTTTTAGTTAAGTGTTAATTAACTTAACACAAATTTTGAGACAAGTAATAATAAATAAATAATAAATAATGAGGGTATATTAAATAGTAACTAATAGGTGGTACCCCTTAACTATTCTCTTAACAAAAGTCTTTTTAATTATGATTCCCTCTTTGTTACTCCATCATTTAATTGAAATATGCCATCGATCAAAATCCACGCAATATGTATTTAAAATTTCCCTTGTATCTCCCAAAATCATATATATATAAATAGTCAAAAATGTTTTGTCATCCATAAAACATGTTGGTTGTCTCAAATATATATATCCATGTTGTTCAAACAAAATCAGACATAAAAAAAAACCATCCATCAACATGACATTAAAAATCCATATTTGCTATGAGAGGTGGTTTGTCTCTTTTCACTGCTTGTTGCTTTCTATGATTTTTCTGTTGATTGAACTTTTGCAGCAAGGGGCTGGGTTGAACCTTGGGGTTGAACCTCACTAAGAACATGAGCCTATACATCATTATGATGGGCATGGGAAGTGACAAACTCTAAAGAGTCCTTAGAGGACTTGGAAGGGGAAGCCACTTTCTTGCCTTTATCTGTCATAAGCTCAGGGATGGAAATCTTCAATCTCTTGCTAGCATGGGAAGATTGGACAAGTGAAATGGCATGGTCAACTTGAGCATGTTGGTTCAATGGTGGTGGAGGAGGTAATGGTAACGAGACAGCAGGCCAACCGTGATGATGAACTACATGCTTCTGGACTATTTCTTGCCACCCATCATTGATGGGCACTTCTGGTTGCAGAGGTACATGGGCACAGACATGGACATTGGACAGGCTCTGGCAAGGTTGGAAATGTTATGTTTTCACTATGCTAGGCTCAAGCATGAAGTTTATTTCATTTTAGTCATGTACTTGAACCATAAACAAATGCAGCTACATCATTAACAATTGCTGCAATAACCAAGATCACAAGAAGAAATACCATGCACAAGAACACAAGAAATATCATGGGAAACCCTTTTCAACAAGGGAAGAAAACCCAGCAATCCTTTGCTCTATTCTCAAGAGAAAGACCTCCCACACCATAGACCTAGCACACAAAAGGGTGCTCTCCAAAACCAAGAAGCTAGCGCCTCAGAGAGGTGCGCATTTCAGCCCTAGAAAATGTACTTGCTGAAATTTACAAAATCACGTGTGTTGTGTTTCCTCAATGGGGAAATTAACTTTACTTATACTAGACTGGACAGACCAAAAATGGTGTCTATTGGCACAACAAGGCCGGCCTCAATAACTCATAATATAATTAATAATTACAATATTAATTATCTTTTACATTAATTATCTTTCACTTTATGGTGGGGCCGACTTGTACCTTTCACATCACAATTAGGGTTACATGTAAATCTTACTCTTAGACAATATAGCAAGGGATCTCACACACCCACTAGTGCTTAGCCACTAGGGGCACGTCCACATGTGCTCAGCCACAGGGACGTCCTACTCAACAGATCTCTATCTCACTGAGTCTCACAGGAGAATCATCTAGAGTACCACATCGTCTCAACTCTCTACACAGAGGAGAATGATACACCCATCACATGGGCACCTTCACCCCTCACAGGGGTACACATTGTTTCATCTCAAACGACACACCCATCTCATGGGCATCCTCACCCCACACAGGGGCACACATCGTTTCATCTCAGTCTCAGAGAGGGACGACACACCCATCTCATGGGCACACCCAACTCATGGGCTCTCTCACAGGCCGACTCACTCAGCCTGTGTCCTAGAGGATGTCTCACGAAGCTGTAATCATCAACAGGAAAGGGGCTCTGTCAAGGCTAGGGTGAGGCTGCAGGACTCCTTGGCCAACCAGGTTAAAAACCCAACTTGAAATGGATGATTTAGTTCCTGAGGATCAGCATCAAAATGAATGGAAAACCGTGGCCTTCTATGGCCTCTTTGCCAAAAGTTGTTTTTGTCTCTGTTTACTCCTCTTCTCTGACTTCCACTGCTGAAGAAACTCATGTCTAAAAGCAAAATTTTAATCAGAATATGAATAACAACTGACCAATCTATCATCAAACACTCTGCTTAAAACAAATTGAAATATTGGCTCTTTCAATTCACATACAGAAGCATATGCAATCCATTCAACATTCCTCATACAACAACCATAACATTTTTCAATCTGAACCATAATGTACTAGAACAGGGAAGTACAATGACATTGGGAGAATGGGAGGAATTGTAAGGTATGCAAAGTGATTCCATGACGAGAAAATAAATATGAATATTGTTCTAAACAAAATGAATATTTAATCCTGACACATTCCAAACAGCCACATCATCCACCTCATTATCTGCAAGTTACAACAGCTCTGTTTTGACCCTTCATTCAACCTCGTCTCTTTATTCTTTTAAACTATTTATAATAATAGAACATGGGGGGAATAAAATGTTTTGGGAAAGATGAGGGATTTGTATTGTGCGTAAAATGAAATAATGAACGGGAAATGGAAATGATCCATGTTCTTTATTACATATTTATTAAATAGCAAACCTCGTCATTAACCTCTGATTATTATCTTCTATCCTCTTTTTTATGCCAATAACTGATTAAAATCAATTTAGCAGAATCAAAATGTATTGACAAAACAATGTCTAACTTCCCAACCAACATTTGTCGAAATTCTGTCAAACCAAATTCATCATCCAACATGACTTTATTATGCATCTTCTTGCAGGTCGAAATTAAATGATTAAATTCATTACCATGCTATTGTAACCCAAATTACAGAGGCAAACATTGACAGTGAGTTGTGGCATAATAACTCCAAAAACAACAATGTTTGTCTTTGTAAACAGAATAGGAAACCCTTCCATCATTCTCAATTACTGTACGTAATATTAATCCAATAATTCCCACAACTTTTCCATTGGAACTTATGAGAATAATTGCAGAGGTCGATTCTTAACAATAGGATGTACAGAACAGCTTATGACAACAGAGACAACCTCTACATTTCCCTGTGAAACCAGGATGGACTACAAGCTATCGACTTCAACACTATGTGAATGACGATTCAGGGACAGCCCTTTTGCAAGACAATCAATGAAATAGCGGCTGAGACACATGACATAATAGGGTTCTGCAATAATATCGACATTAACAACAGGTCAAAACCGTGCGAAGACAAACTTTGATTATAAACCCAACATTTAGTCAACGGTTGAATATATGCACAGTGAGGAAGTAAACCACGACAAGGGCAGAATAAACAACAAGGGTTTATAAATTATGTCAAGTCAAAAACATTTCTGCACAAGACAAACCAACAGAGAAAGAATTGCTAGTTGTAGCCACTACGGATTTCCCCAAATGCACCCACAATTTCGTTATTGTTGGGCTGGAATGTCAATAAAACCACAATTTCCACATAAATGCGAAAGTCCAGAACTTTTTAAGTAGGTTGTCAAAACACAAATCCAAATCCCCTTGCTCTGTTAGCAAGCAAAACCCGTGAAGGTATGAGACAAATCCATGTTGGGAGTCCAGGACCAAAATGAACGAACAGAAATACGCATAGTGCATCCATAAACATCCAAAACCCTGGCATTTTCATTCTGCATATATGCCAAACGCGTGAGTAATTCGAAACAAAATCACATTTGTAAACATTCGACCCATTATCAACAAGTGATACAACAGCAGCAGCATGTCTACCATATCATATCCGACAACCCATTATTTCGTTGCCAAGCTCACACATTATGCAACATGAAAACCCATATAGTTTCATCACAACCAGAATCTAAATGAAGGGTGCCAAAGACAACCCAACACCTCATTTCGAAACTCATTATTTATACAGAAGGAGGCGCACAAACTCAGGTCACCACCCATTATCATTTCAAGCTTCAACAAAAACCAAAATCTCAGTCTTTCATTTGAACAAAAGCAAAATACACACAGCATGCAGACTTCCAGAGCCAATATAGCAAATTTTAATCTGGGTGGAGCAAAAATATTTGATGCATGGAGAAGCCAAAAGAACCATACCTGAGAAAAATCGCTTAAGAACCTCAAGGAGCACGCCAAATCCTTGATAACGGCCAAGAAATCCGAAACAAACAGTTAACAGCAGTGCCCAAATTCCAAATGAAATGACATAACAAAGGTGGCCTAGTTCGAAATGGGGAAAGAACGATGTGCATTTACTGCACATTGTTTCCACCACCTCCAAACATTCAATTCTGCCAACTACTCAGTCCACGGTGGAGCGCACTCAACATATTAACCAAAACATCCACCATACTACATAAAACATTGACCATAATACATCGTATGCCATATAACATTTAACACTAATGCTATCCACCCTAACACCAATGCCATCCACCATGCCATCGAATATTGCAACCAACACTTACATTCATATCCCACATTCATTTTAATAAAGAGTAATGCCAATATATAGTTATGAACCATGTCCACACTATGTAACAAACAAGACTCATGTTGCTTGCACCAAGGTTTGGATTTGCTCGGATTTGTATTTGAGAATATCATCAAAGGTTGAATCCCTTCATATGGGCTTAATATCTAATGTTGAATTAAAACTTGATTTAAAAGCCACTTTTAGCCCCTATTGTAAGCGCAAAACAACACATCAAATCTGTGCGCAGTAAGATCATTGATGACCCTTTTTCTCTTTTGACGAATTTTATGGATTCTTTCACCAGTCATATATGTTAAAAGCATGTCACCAAATTTAGACCAGAACCAAAACCTTGGCAAAATTTATGTGCTTGAGTAGAGGGAATCATTTTCTTTACTTGTTTTCAAGGGGTCCCACCTACTAGTTATTATTATCAATAAGATAAATAATAATGCATTGCAACTTCTTTGTAGGCAGGACTCGTGTTGTGCTTTTGTGCGTCAACACAGCAGTAAACTTTCAAAGACCAATGTCATGCTTCCTCAATGATGGCCCGAAGGGTACCAATGGTCTGATGAGCAGGTTTGAATCCTGCATGTCCCCTAGCTCTCAGGTGTCTATGCTCAAGCTCACTAGAGAGCTTCACATCGAGAACCGTAGCATAGAGCTTTGAGAATGTATAGCCCATCATGATTGTCCTGTAATTGTTGGGATCTAAGATGGAGCCCGATTTGTGTATCAAGTGAATGATGTGATGGGACCATGCCGAAAGAAAACCTATACAGACTACATGGTTGAAGAGATTAGCTAAGTGAGAAGCCAAAGCACTAAGAATGTGCTTAAATAGCTCTGCCTGAAAACCTTCCTCGTCCACTGCTTTGCTACTATTCATCACCCAAACGGCCTCTCTGATGTCTCTATTTGAGAATAAGATGCATGATGAGGGCGGAGAAGTAACCCAAATCTGCTTCTGCCAGGAATATCATAGAGAGTGGATATGTGGGAAAACATGGATCCGGGGTCTAGGTTGGATGGAAGGGGGTAGCGTCGAGGGAGGATAGTACACCATAAGTTTTTGGGAGAGTAAGTAAGAAAATTAGATAAGCCATGTATACTCTGAGAGATAAAAAGGCGTTTCTTGCGGCGGAGGAGACGACAATAGGAAGCTTTGAGGTTGGAATAGGAGGGGTGATCATGGGTGAATGCATGTCAAAGTTGGCACTGGAGGGCCTTGCATTCCTCATCATACCATCGGTTCATGGGGCAAGATTTTATTTTTGGAGAGGTGGAAGTGGGCTGAGTGGAGTGAGGGTAGGACCTGAGGGTCGCATCCCAAATGGTGGATGAGAGGCAGTTATATTTGGTAGATGCAGAATTAAGTAAGGAGAACTAGGTGTCGGATGGGAGCATTTGTCGAAGGTGTCTGGGCCCCCCTCATCGAATCGGAAGATAATGTGGAGTGGGCCCTGGGGGGTGTGGCAAGGGGGTGGGTGTCAACTCAAAGAGAGAAGGAAAGGAGAGCATGGTCCATGAGGGGGATGGGGGAAACAAAAAAGTGATGAATAGAGGGAAGTAATTTATGGCTAGATAGGACATAATCCACGACACTCGCCCCTCCTCCATGAGGCCAACACGTGAAAAAGCGAGAATCTGCGAAACGTGGGAGCCTGTTCAGGATCAACAACTCCCGAGATTCCCCTAAGTGTAAAATGTGTCAACAATAAGCTGTGAGAGGTCCCAGTGCATCATCAAACATCCGGTGAAGCCCCACTGACTCCAAATCAATCTCCTAGTTGCAAAACATGCCATTTGGTCAGTCGTGGAGAGGAATCTAAAGGGCTCTTGTGCAAAAAGTTGAAGTCACCTAGAAGAACCACCTCCCTAATCGCCATGTATTGGGTGATGTCGACATACAAGTCTATAAAGGAGTCCCTGTCTGGTCCATTGTGGATGGCATATGATGAAGACGCTAGAGGGAAGTAACAAACTACAATGTAAATGTTTCTTGGGAGGGGGGAAACACCACGAACCCGAATCCACATAAACCCGGCAAACTCATCTGTGGCAACAAGAGAAATCCTGCTCCGTAGGGAATCTCTACAAAGAAAGCAACTCCACCTGAGCCTCTGATACCACCCGAACTCCTCATCTCTTATCTACATATTGCAAACTGATAGTATCCTGTAATGTTCGGGAGAGGTTGAACGGGGCTCTCATGCATCTCGGTAATGAAGTGGATGTCCAATGACCCAAGAGCATCATACAGTAGACCCGACGATGACCAGAAAAATCCATTGTCGTTCCAACAGCTAATGGAAATGTATGCACCCAGTCGTCTCTCCTAGTGAGCCCATCATTTGGAAGCCCCAGATCATGGTAACCACCCCGATGGGAAAGAGTCCCTGATGACTGCTCTGAGGTTCATGATGACTGCCCATTTTCCTTCTTGGCGTGTTGTTGTAACATGTTCTCTGGAGCATCTGAACTTCGCAACCTATGATCTGGTGAGATCTTCGTCGAGGAAGATCTTGTTGGGAAGAGAGAACAGCTTTCTCTTAGCTCTGAGAGCCTAAAGTTGATCAGCTACAAACTCGAACCGAAGAAAAAGAGTAGTATCTGATCCCATCCAATCTCTATCAAGAATCACACCATAGAGATCCAAATTATCCCTAAAAAATGAGGTTATGATCACCATGGGTCTGAGGAGGGAAGAGGTAGGGGGAGCCCTCCCACTTTGAGATTCAGTTCCCGTGCCCACCTAGCTCTTTCTTCTATGAGTTTAGCTTGTAGCACCTCTTCAACTGTTGCTAGAGGGGGGCGAGGAGTGTTATTCCTTCCTCTAACAACCTTTGCCCATGAGTTCATGTGTGTTTTCGTTTCATGTTTGAAAGTGGCTTGCTGAGACCTAAACTCCTCCTGTTTGTTTCTAAGATCAATAATCTCTATGTGTAAGGTATCTCCATGGAGATGGTGTAGGGCATCTTGCTACTTGTTGTCATCTAGCTACTTCTTTAATGAAAGGTTCTCCGCCTCAATTTTGGCGACCTTGTGGGTGAGTTCCCCAACATCTTCCCGTAAAGCCATGTTTGACAATTCCAAGTGCTCTAATAGCATAATTAGACCCTAAATCATCATGTCGTTGCCCCCTTCTCTAGAATCCTGTGTGTCTGAGTTTTGAATCCTTGTAGTGACCTGAGTACTGTTATTTTCCCCATCAAGGAGATCTCTTGCTTCCACTAGGCCAGCTACAAAAATCACACCCTTTATCATAGGGGAGGGTTGAATGAATTGGTTTAGGATCATTATGATAGGTTGGTTGGGCGAATTACCTTGAGGCATCGAGTGAAGCCCTATAGTGCAAACCTCGAGCTAAACGCTTGAGGTCACAGGGGCTAGAGTTGGGGGCAGAGGCAAGGAGGCTGTGGAGAAGTGGCCACAGACTAGCTGAAATTTGGATGGAGGAGCGGCTCAGGGGCAAAGTCTAGTCACGAATTCGAGTTGTGGGGAGCTAGTGCAGGGGGAAACATAGGGAGAGGTCACGAGGAGAGGTCGACACGAGGGGACAACTCGACTTTGAGAACGGTCGACCTATCGTAGAGACGTCACGACTCGACACCAAGAAAGTCTCGACTACTCGACGCAAAGGTCGACACTGGGTCACGGGAACACTGGGTCACGGGGATGCAGGGTTACAGGAGGACGCAAGTACGAGGGACGACATGAGGGCAAAGCTGGCACTGGGAACGAGGAGTCGGGTCGACAAAGGGAGGCCATGATTTGACGTCGAGAGAGTCCCTGCGACTCGACACAGGGAGGACGCGGGGTTACGGGAGTATCAATGGGGTTACCAGAGATAGGGCTATAAAGAGATTTTTTAAGGCAGCATACAAGGATGGAGTCATTCTGGGCATAGCCGGGAGGTTGTTCCATGTAGATTTATTCTTGCAAGTCCTCACACAAGAAGGCGGATTTAACACCATCTAATGGACCCCCCATCTATGTGACGTAGAAAGGGCTAGAACAAGGTGGATGGAATTCATTTTGGCTACGGGGGAAAAGGTTTCAATGTAGTCAATTCCTTCAACTTGAGAGAATCCTTTGGCAACTAATTGGGCCTGATGTCTTTCAACACTTCCATCTGATGCATACTTAGTTCTATACACCCATTTACATCAAACAAGTTTTCTTCCTTTCGAAAGTGGGACAAGATCCCAAGTATCATTCGCCATTAAGGAATGATATTCTTCATTCATTGTTGTGTCCCAATTCGGATGGCCATAAGCTTCTACAAATGTGTCTAGATCATGAGTCTCTAAAACTTGAGCCAAAAGAGAGGAGACTCGTTGGAACTGTGAACATGTTCGACGTTGATATGTAAGATCACCGACAAGATCACTAGTTGCTTCTCATGTTGAACGGACCAAATCTGGGAAACGGTGGTGCTAGTGTAGAGTCATGTTCAATGGACTCATCTAGAGGAAGGTTGTTATGAACACAAATATATAGAAATAGATAAAATAAATAATCATTAAATAATAGTAATTAATAGTAAATACATCATAATGAAAAGACATGTCTATTAATGAAAGGGCACCCTGCGTGGGTATATATGGCCCGCATTGTTATTGTAATCAATCATCGTATCTTATTCAATTATTTATTATTACTGTCCTATATGGATTTTAACCTATTGTCCTATTTACATTGGATATTTACATAAGTGAACCCAGTTGATTCCTCACATTGGTATCATAACCTTGTTTCTGATCCTAGCCTTTGGCCTCTAGACTCTTGGTCAAAACTTTGTTGCCCTTGGCAATGTCACTGCAGGCCTTTGGCCACTCAAAATTCCAGAGTTTGTGGAATTTTGGGTCTTTGACCACGCTAGGGCATTTTTCCAATTAAAAAAAAAATCAGAAATTGTTGTTGAAATAACCATTCTGCTGCCAGCGTAAAAGAAACCAAGATTCAGAAAATAAATTAAAAAAAAAAACATTTCGTTGCAAACTGAAGAAAAATACCAAGTCAAGTAGTTTTTTTAAAAGAAAACGGGTCAATAAATCTGGTATTACAGAAGACGTTTATCCTTGCTACCGCCAAATTGGAGAAGAAAATATATATATAACCAGAGTTTACGTTACAGTCAACAAAATCCAAAAATACAGGTGTTTTTTATTAGTATAGCAATCTGAGTATCAAGGAAATTTAGGTATTGTTGCCATGTTATCTTGACAAGAACATGCACGTGGTTAATATTGACTGTTGCAAAGTTGATGAAAGAAAAAAAAAGGGGGTTATTTCATACAGTTATAAAATTAATTGCAAAATTGTAGCCAACCGTACAGTTTTCCATTTTATTTGCAGGGTTGTACCCGACTATACAGCCAACGAATTTGATAGTAGAGCGTATCAATTGTACAGCTGCAATTCTAATCATGCCAGCAGTGCAATTTATCATCACGACACCGTACAACCCAATTTTGTCGCCCCATCCGTACGATATATCTTTGCAACGTCGTATTTTGTGCCGTACAGCCGCAAAGATTTTGTCAACCCATACACTGTCAATTTATAGTACGGCATTTAGCTAATCTATCTGTACCCTTCTGCACGTAAGTAAGCGTCTGTACAGCCAGCGTACACTTCCGAATCATACTGTCATTGATTTATTACAACGATACAACCATGTGATTGAAATTGAAATCGAAGAGTGCACAAGTTAATCGATCCATACAAACATTAAAAAGTCCCCGTGCATAAAACTACCACCTGAACATCAAGGGTCACGATATTTTGAAAAGTTATAGTGAAAAGTCATAAGGTTCATTTCATTTGGAATATAAAAAAAAAAAAAATTAAAAGAGTTATTAAGAAATCGTCCAAGAAGTATAAAAAGGGCTTTAAGTCCCAATTAAAGTATAAAGAAGCGAAGATAAAAATTATTCATTAACTAAAGTTGAGAAAAGAGATTATTATATATATAGATAGGTCCTTTTCCAAGTTCATTAAAAGTTCCCTAAGAAAGGTACTTTAAAGTCATAAAAAAAGGCCAAATTCTAAGACAAAAAAAAGGGTATTATAAAAATAAATAATACCTAAGTTATAAAAAGTCATTGAAGAATTTTTAAGGTATAAGTTCCAAATCAAGCTGTTAATTAATACTAGGGAAAAAAAAGGAAGAGTTATATAAGCTTCACAATCAAGAATTAACTATCGCAAAATCCTAACAAAAAAACAAAATGGATCCGTGAGTAATACGAAAGGAAAAAGATTTACTTATGAAGGTTGTTTAATTTCATGTTACGAGTGTTACGGATCATTTACATTAAACGAAAGTATTCAAGAAAGGGAGGTTAACATCACCATCGACATGACCCAGGATGAAAATTACATTAATATCAATTTGGCAAATCAATTATTAATTCCAGAGTCGAATATAATTGAAAGGAAGATATTTTTCGGAAGAAACAATATGAAATTAAGGAGTTACAAGTGACAATTGATGAATATGAATATATCTAAATTCAATGTTACAACTATGTATACAAAAGAAATTGACATCATTCTCAGGTTACCCTGGTTTAAAAAACTAGGTACCTTCATCTTAAATATGGAGAAAAAGTTTGTGACGTTTCCCTATAAGAAGGAGATGATGACATTTCAAGACACTACTATGAAGTTAGATTCAATAGAACCGTCATCAACAGATCTGAAAGACCTCTCAAAGATGATCCTTTAGGAAAATAGATGGCCAGTGTCAAAAATGCAAAAAGAATTTGACGAAGTTATCACGAATAAAAACAAAGAGATTTCTCATTTAAAATATTGCAGTCAAGAATTACTTGCACGAATCAGTAAAGCAAAGAAGCAATGCAATAAAAAATTAGAACAAGAAAAGGACAATCTTGGGAAGAGCCTATCAAAAAAAATGAAGAAAATTCTTGTTTGAAGAACCTTAATCAAAGGTTACTTGAACAAATCAAAAAACTGAAAGGGGAAGAAGCCAAGAAGAAAGACATGGGGAAGAAGCCAAGAAGAAATACATCAAAAAGGTCGAAAAATCAAATAATGAAGAAATCTCACGTCTAAAAACTCATAATCAAAACCTGCTTAAGCAAATTAAAAATCTTAAGATGATAAGAAGTCTCTGGAAAACAAGTTAGAACTACTTATAGAAAAGGAAGCATCAAAGTTTTAAGATGAACAAATCCAAGTTATGGAAAATGGAACAATTACAGATCCAATCCACGTCACAGCTCAAGAAGCTACAAAGTCAACTAAAAAAAAGACAACGTCAAATGTTGGAGTACAAATGATGGAAGCTCCAAGTGTACGTACTAATATAAGTTCATCAATTAACCAAGCAACATCAACACATGAAGAAAATCATATATCGAAATTAAACCAAGAAAACACTACAAGCATGATAAGGGAAATTAATGTTATAAGAACTCCTTATCGACATACAAATCATAAAAGAAGATATCTTAAACGATCATAGTTTTAATATCACTTAGGTCAGGAACAAGTAAATTATCGTCCGAAAAATATTGATAACAACGCAATTAAGTCCCATGATAACAGTTCATCATGGAAGAGCAAAGTTTCGCAAAGGATTGAATTAGGATGGTCTGATCCTTTTACGGTTCAAAAATTTTGCTCAACACTCAAAGGTTCATATCGTCTCGTATCATTAACAACAACAAAAAAAAGAATGATGCGACATTACAAGCCAAAGAAGAAGATGTCTAGTCCTTCCATCACTATGCTTTGAGGACAAAGCATTTCAAAAGGGGAAGGCAATGTTATGAACACAAATATATAGAAATAGATAAAATAAATAATCATTAAATAATAGTAATTAATACATCATAATGAAAAGATATGTCTTATCTAAAAAAGACATGTCTATTAATGAAAAGGCACCCCACATGGATATATATGGCCCTCATTGTTATTGTAATCAATCATCATATCTTATTCAATTATTTATTATTACCGTCTTATATGGATTTTAACCTATTGTCCTATTTACATTGGATATATACATAAGGGAAACCAGTTGATTCACCACAAAGGTGAGCAGGCTAAGGCAGATTTTCATCCTCAATGTCATCATCTGAAGAACAAACCAAAATAGGACTAGGAGATGGAACAAGCGTCAAATTAGGCTCACAAGCCAAGAGATTTTTAACAAATTTAACATCTCTTCTAATAATTATTTCATTGGAATGAGGTTGAAGAAGTCAGTAATCTTTGACATCTTCAAAACATCTTCAAGTACATGGAAGTGGCTTACATCTAGCTTAATTTTAGTCCATGTTTTTTTTGGTGTTATATTTTTTAAAGTCTTTGTGGGAGTATGATTGACTATGTAATTTGCGTAGTTGGTGGATTCCGCCCAATAATGAAGACTTAATCCCTTAGATCGGATCATACAATTAGCCATTTCTTTTAATGTGTGATTCTTTCTCTCAACAACACCATTTTGTTGTGGTGTATATGGAACCGTATGTTGCATTTGAATGCCATGTTCAATGTAGTAACATGTAAATTTATTGTTCTCATATTCACCTCCATTATTTGTTCTTAACATTCGAAGTTGATGTACAAATTGTTTTTTTACAAGGGCCTTGTAGGCCAAAAATAGGTCATGTTAAATTTATAGCAGTTGCGAGAGCCATTCTCTTGAAGAATGGCTAAGACCCTAGACGAGATCTAGGGTCCCCAGTGCACTCCTGGGGTACTTGGTCTGGGACCAAACAGTCAGTGCCATGACAGAAGACCCTTGTTAGGGCCCCCAGTATACGACTGGGGTTTCTTGGTCTGGGACCAAGCAGATAAAAGCCCCTAGATATGTCTAGGGCC